>OX465293.1:14694577-14957077 GCA_949987695.1 Merzomyia westermanni | reverse complement strand
TGAGTGTATATATCTTGAGTTGTCTAATAGCTAAGAAATAAAAAGGCCAATTCAATGTGAATTTGTCTCTAAAATTTGAATTCTCATTGATATATGAATATATGATATCCCAAATAGCAACAAAGTAATAGCAACAGTGAATTGAACCTTTAGCGTGTAACGATTACGTTGATGACACAAAATGTATGTCTTTGATGCATAAGTAACTTTATTTGAGAAATTCGGAAATTTTGGATTCCGGCTATTTTAAGTTCACAAGCACATCCATACCCCTCTTAACAGCCGCAGCTTCTGTACTGTTCATATGCATATTTCTTACTAAGCAGCGAAAAAACTTTTGATTTTTTTATTGTGTTGGTATTTCTGAAAAATATTAATGAGAAATTGCATTTAAAGTGGAATAGATACGCTCGGCAAAGCATATTTCCATAGTAATTATGCATTTGCAACAATGCGATTCAACAGTAAAATATCTTCTGTGGCATGATTTGCAAATTGGCAGGCGTTATAAATAAAGAAATGACATGAACAAAAATAACCAGCAATTGTAGAATTATATGTGTGTGATGTGATTAAACATTGAAAACATATGAAATGTTGAAAAGGTAGAACAAGCTAAGATGCGATAGATTCCAAAATATAGCAAAAACATATGTGATGTACATATTGGATCGATTTGCCGTCAAGCTAATGATATTATATCACTACGTATAATATCTCACGATGCAGCATCAAATTCTTCACATTCCGTTACGTTGTATCAACCTACCTCGAAGGATACCATATCACTTAATATCACATGATTTGGTATCACTTCACAGCTTTTTGATTTTTTATTGATTCAAAAAACCGCGTAGGATATCATATCAATAACTATCCTTTCATTTACATGATATGATGTCACTTCATATAATATCTTATCATAAAGTTTCCGTTCGAACTCATATTTGATTTACTTTTTTATCTAAGTCTATTTTGAATCATATAACAAAACATGATATCATAACACATTACAAAATATCACTTGCTATCAAATGATATGATATCACTTCATATAATATCTTATGATACAGCTTCCAAACAGAAAGCCATTCTTTTTTTTGTTGCATTTTTTATAAGACTTTCTTGAATCATATAACAAAATATGATAGCATATCACATCGTAAAATATCGCTTGCCATTAATTGATATGATATCACTTCATATAATATCTTCTATTTTTTTCGTATTTTTTGCAATTTTTGTTTTTGTATAAGCCCATTTGTAACTGATTCACGCTCGTTCACTCGAACTCAATACAAAAAGCAACCACACACGCTGGAATACATTCAGTCAAGTCATGCACATAAATTGTTCTATAATTTTGTTTTTACAGCTTCTAATGACGACTGCAATTTTTTCTTAAGCTGAATACATATTGGCCGACAATTAGCAAAATTATTTTGCAGATCACCAAAAAACCAGAAACAAAAAATCCGGTCAATAGTGTAGATTTAGCAAAGGAATTCGCGGGCTAAATTATTTCTGGGATGCGGTATATATGTATGACGGCCAGTATTACCGTAAACTAAGCAGTAAATTTTTGAGAAATAAACACAAAATATTTAAATGCATATTCCACTGTTTAAATAAAGCATTAATAATACCTAAGAACAATAAATAAATAATAAAAACCAGCAACTGATTGCACATCATCTTCAATGGCATAACAATACCGGGCAGCTTTCAAAACAATCTTGCTGGTTACAGAAAATATCGATTTAGTGTTATTATTGTTTGTTGTTGCATTTAACGAGTTTTGCCTGCCAGCATTTGTACTTAGCGTAAAAATATTTAATCCCTTAGAAAAATAAATAGCTATAAATTCACGTTTGACGGTAATGGCTTGAAATCTGCAGAGCATTTAAGGTTTGCTGTTTTCGTTTGCTGGCAAAGAAAACAACAAATTCTAAAGCTGTGATGACCAGGCGACAATTTATTAAGTGGAAGGTTGAAGATTTTCAAGTGAAAAAATATATTTGAAATAATTTTTATAAGAAGTGCTAAAATAATATTTTGAGTTAATAAAAATTCGTTATATATATATTTTTTTTCCAAATACTTTACAATTACATTAGCATGCTTTTTTGTTTGGTGTTCACGTTCATGCGAACGTTTAATGACCATATTTGGCACTGAAAACACACTCATCATACCATGAGAAAATATTTATGTATTTGCAACTAAGCTTCAACAATGAGTCAACTTGTAAAATCAAATTAATAGCTCATCAGCTTGAACCCATAAAGGGTTATCAGCTTGCGTTCACATATTTTTACCTCCTTGCACTCAATTTATACTAACAAATTTATCAGTTTAAAGTTCCAAAGCTAGGTCACCTTGAAACAGTTTTACTGAGTGATTGATGATCATAACAAAATCAAGATCACTAAAGCTGCACATAAAAATGTACAGCTTCATATTGCAGTGCTGCCAAGTACGAGTATATAGAAATACCTTGGACAATTTCTTAGTTCTAATTATAGAATTTTTTTGGAATAATCTCGTTAATAATCGCACCACTTATTATTATTATTTAATGATGAGTTGTATTAGATCTAGGCAGACATCGACACAGTCCAATGAAATAAAACCAGCGGCTACGTTGGCTTGGCCAATTAATGTGAATGGAAGAACATGCTCCTGCAAGGAAGGTTTTCTTGTCGGGACCCAACTATGGAAGAAGAGTAAGAGGAGGGCCCCACTAAGTTGGTAAGATCAAGTGGCGTCACAAGGCAAATGACCTTGGGAATGTCTCATACATATGTATGTTAATTACAACTACGGATGAAAGAACCAGACCAATAGATAAAAGTTTTATTTTGTTTTGTTGTTTTTCCGACAGGGTGAATAATTAATGTATATTGGAACGATTTTCCGTCATCCCTTGTCAAATTTGGTTTTGAGACAAACCAGTTTCGGCGTTGTGCCATCATCAGTGTCGATTTTCGTTTTGCTTTGGCTTGTCTCAAACCCAAATTTGACAAGGGATGACGGAAAATCGTTCCAATATACAATAGATAAAAGCTTCGAAATATCTCTTACTTTTTTGTGACCCTTTTCTTACAAAGAACTAATAAAGAGTGTGGGAGATTACAGGGAGCTCAATTGTAAAATCTTCACAAGAAAATTGTTCATGAAGCTTTCCAAAAAAAAATACTTCTAGAAACAGTTACCGAATTGTGATTTTTCAAAAATTTAACTTCTACGATTTATTTAAGTACCATGAAAGGACACTCTGAAAAAAACAAATACCCCTTACGAGCTTTAAAAAAATTATGCGTCATCACTCCAGACGTTGAGTGCTTAACCTTCCTATACTCGCGCATTGGTCTGTGAGACCGACGAAACGACGAAAAATATCTCTAATTTGAAGACTGATTTGTGATAGACAGAAAGTCTGTAAAATAATTAATAAATGAAGTATTAAAGTATGTAAAAAAATATATTGTGGGGGGTATGAACTATCGGTCTGTGAGACCGTCCGCGAGTATAGATTTTACAATAATTGGCGCGAGTATAGGAAGTTTAAAATACAAAAAATGTTTCGGGGCTTATCGGGTTCTTACCTGCAAAACTACTCTTCACATCCGTAGCACTAACCAAGCCATTGGAAAATGTTTCTGCAGTTGCAATAATAACACTGAAACTCACGAAAAGTGAAAGAAGAGAAGGGATATGTCGCTTTATCTCACATCAAAGCAAAATTTAGGAGGAGGGTTCTTCTGGTTCGCGTTTTACGATTTTGCCAAATAAAAATTTAGGATCTGGATGCAAATTTTATACCACTAAGTGAACTATTTTTTTCCAATTTTTTTCGTATTTTTAAAGCCTAACGAAAGCTTTCAGTTTTGATTGTAAATATTTTCAGTGTATGGGAAAATTTATTATATTACTGGCAGATATAAATTTTCTAGAGTTTTATTAAAGATGCATAGAGGGATGGATTAATTAAAATAATTAAATTCGTTATTTTTTTTTGGAACTCCACTGCATTTATGCTCGAAATTGATTTTAAGTGTAGCTGAAATTTGACAAAGAAGTAGAAAAAATTTACAGAGGCACACTTTGATATATTTTTGGCAAACTAAGTGCATTTTGCTTCATATAAATCTATTTGGAAAGAAATTTTTACCATAGGTACCTCACTTTAAACAAATATATCCTTTTAAATTATCATACAAAAATACATGAAACAAAGTTTCGCAAACGTCCTAAGTTACAGGCTGTCCAGCAGTCAAAGTCTCATAAAAATTCATTTCGTAGTTTCCGAAATCACAGAGTTCAAACAAACAAGAAGACAGACAAAATTTCTAAATGTGGCTTAGGTGAACTTTACAACATTCCCTACGTCACCTTCAGTCGATTTTTCAAAGGCATATTCAAAGTACAGACAAGACGTTTCTTATGTTTTATTATAGTATCGATTTTTGTGATCGGGCGCTTTTCAAGACACATACGGATTTTTTTAGAGTTATAGATTGCTTGGTGTTGATTTTTTATGACACGATCTATCTAAGAATTCGAAATGTTATCTACCTGCACTTACCTCTGAGACATACACAATGCGTTTAGAAATGTAGCAAGAGTATGAAATAACTCGAAGAAGATTATTCATTTGTTTACCTAGTTTCTTAAAATTCTTTAGCTCTTTCAATTAGTTATTCCTAGCTTAATTTCAGTAGGAAATATAGAAACAAAAATTTTTCTACAAACATTTAACACCGAGGCTAATCAGCTAAAGACTGTTTATATCAAACTCGCGCATCCCCTGCAGATACGTCCTTTCAAATATTTTCTTTATTTTTAAGATAAGATAGTGCTCTAACTTTTCTTCCTAACACTAATAATATAACTATAATTTCAAAGGGAGATTACTGCAACTAAGCACATTATATTCGCAAGGGAAGATTAGTAATTAATGCTGATGGCACATTTCTTGAACCTGTAGTAGTTAGCAGAATTTCTGCCTTCTTAGAAATATTTACCAGACATGCATTTTATACGTCGCTACTCTTTAATAGTATTTAAGTTTTACAAATTCTAGAAACAGCAATATTTCAATTACTCTCAGTAAAAATAACAAATTAAAAATATGTCTCCTCATCCTACTAGCATTTTCCATTGAACAGCGTACTGCTGTAAAAACATCACTCAACACAAAATGTTGTTTATATTCCTGCGAAAGTACACTGCTGCAAATGAAATCCTGTCTCAGAAATTCCCAACACAAAACAAGTGTGAGGGGACATGAAGCAGCGCTAAGAAAACAAACCAAAAATGCATTCATCCTCCACCAAATATTTTAACGCTACTTTTGAAAACAGATTTTAAATGCTACTGCGAAAAGTACAACAAAAAAATCTTAAAATTTTATTTTTATAAACATTATTAGTAGCGTCGCTTAGGCTTGTCTTAAGCCCACCAGCGACTACAGCAAACCCACAATTTGTTATATTGTCTGTTGTTCAACGAGATTTGCTGCATTGTGCGCTTGTCTATAAGCCTTTTTTGCTTTGCTATTATATTGCTACCTTTTAAAACGACCTAAGCCGTTTTTGTCTGCATTTCATGCTGCTTGTACGTCTGTCCGCCTGTTCGTTTGTATGTTATGACAAGATCATGAGCTCCGACAGCATTTAGGCAGCTATTATGTAGGTTTAGAAATTCAAAGCAGGTAGCCACAAGATCAGTGATCTGAATAACCGGCGCACTCGCTCTTCACGACGCTTACCTTGATCGTACTCCCGCTCATTTTTAAGGGGAAATGTCACGCACACTAATGCACCTCACCAACACAAACAAATTTTAACTGCACGCATACATTGAAAATTCACTCTCTTTTGCATAGCTGCCAACTAGCGCTCACTCCCTCTAACTGCATGCTACACTGTTCGCCCTGTTTCATATGCCGGTAAGATGCTCTCGCGCACACATACTTTTTAGAAGTTTGATGCAAAGTGTTACATCTCACGCTCTCTTTTTAAACATGTTCACTCTCAACAAATTAGTGTGCTCCATTAAAGTATTTCACACTTTGACAACGTTCCATTTCCGCTGCCCCGAACGCTTCTCTGCTGGTGTTATGTATGTGGTATTGGTTGAATTTTGTATCTGGTGTTATCTTGTTCTTGATATTTGCTGCAGTTGAACTGCATTTTTGTCATTTCGAGTTAAAATGAGAAAAAAATTGTTGTTGGTCCTACACTTGTGTGGTTTGCGCTGGTATACGCAGAATGACTGGCAATAGATGGCGCTGATGGGCGCATATGAGTTTGAAATATAGAGTAAGAGGCTTAAAAATTAATAAAAAATAAATTAAACAAATAAAGAAAGGGCTGTCTTCGACTGTGCCGAAGACTTTATACCTTTCATGAATACGCATCACAGTGTTAAGTGCCCGATCCTTACTTGCAATTTGTACAAACTCTGCAAAACTGTTAATTTAAAGATACATAGCCCAAACCCCATTTATCGGAACAATCGATGGTATGGGAGCTATATGTTATGTAGGTCCGATCTGGGTGATTTTTATTATACACATTACATAAATAATAAGTGCTTAACCTGCAAAACTTTACGTTCCTAGCTTTTTAATTGGAAAATTTATAGCCCAAAACCCATTTATCGAAACTATCGAGTGTATGGGAGCTATGCGTTGTATTGATCCGATCTTGCTGATTCCGACGAGAGATTAATCTCATGCAAAATGGCGGCTCCATACCAAATTTCATCAAGATATCTCAAAAACTGAGGGATTAGTTTGCGTACAAACAGACAGACGGAAAGACCGACATGACTAAATCGACTCGGTATACTTATGGGTAGGTCTATCTCTTCTTCTTCTTATACTTACAAACATCGGACCAAAGTTATAATACCATTTCATGTTCATGAAAGGTATAAAAAGCATATCTGAATGACTATAAAAAAGTAATTTAAATTTAGATAATTTATATAAATGGGAATTAGTGTACCATGTGAAGGAAAACTATAATTATTGTTAGTTTTGCTGGCCTTATTTAATTATATTTAAGTTATATGTTGGTGAGCTCAGTCGACGAAGCATATTCATGCAATCTTGATAATGACTTCAGATTGAAGTCGAAATATCGACCGACCATTAAAAATTTTAAAAATAAAAACACCGTGTTTTATTTCAATTTTGGCCTTGAGCTCACCAACATATAACTTAAGGAAAACTATAATGTTGTTTTCTATCGAAGCCTCATTTTCTTAAATAATGCTGATTAAGAATATTAAATATGAGCAGACGTTAAACAGATTTTCGAAATTTATCTATTATCAATAATAAGTTTTACGTTTACATTTTTTTCATATGAGTCAACAGCTGTTTTCTACTTTCTTGGCCTTCAAATATTAAACCATTTGTGCTTGGGGATAAATTAGGCTCCTACTGCTTCTAGATATCTTTAAGGAATTATTGAACGCAGCTTAATGATATGTAGCTAATAAAATAATTCATTCTTTATCATCAGTGGTTAAAAAACCATATGTGTATAATATATAACAGTTGAGTTCTGAGAAAGTAAAAGAATAAGTTAGTGCCTATATCTAAATTTTCAGCTGGTGGATTATTGGTATGACCTTTGATGATATTTTCTGCAAAAAAAGGTAGTAAAGATTCGTAGTCCTCTGTGTTACCCACACATTGTGTAAAAAATAATGAAATATGGTTTGAAAAAGCTAACTGTTTTGACAGATGCTACAGGTAATTTTATCAGAATTTTTGAACTAGCCTTTCGAAGAACTTCTTGGGAAAAGTAGCTGTCTCAAGCAAGCATACATACCTACAAAAACTGATTTAGTGCTGCAATAAAAATGGGAAAATAAGAATTATAATAAACCAATAAAACGATTATTTACCAAAACACAGAAGCAAAAAAAATAAATATTATGTAAAACGAAAAAACCGCAGCAAAATGATACACCGCTAAAGCGTCAAGAAATCAAAGATATTTGCTGTAAGCTAAGAAAATTGCAAATACCACAGCTAAAAAGGTGTAGCTAACGTAAATAAGATAAATGAAATAAGAAAAAAACTAAAAACGAAGTTAACCACATAAAACAACAACAATAAAAAACAGGCACAGCTAATTCCGCACATTAACCACCAGCAGTGCAACACTTTCCTCATTTAGTTTCATTTTTGCTTAATTTAACACAAAAATGCAATTGCGACTAGCAAAAGAAAAAAAAATAAATAAAAAAGCCTCTTATAACCGATATATAAAACCGCTGCTTAAACAACGTTTAGTCTTGCGGTAAAACACGTTAAGCAAACCGAAAACAAAAAACCGAGTAGAGGTGCAGAAGTATCCATGTTTCAAAGTGTTGTGCATGTATGAGTAAAGTTTTTGCAACCTGAAACTATCGATCGTCGGCGTCGATGATCGCTGCAAGTTGATTGCCTCGACAGCGACACGATCACATTTCACATGAAAGCAAAAATAAACGCCATTTTACGATATTGTCTCAATCAATGAAAACTAAACTACATACCAACAGCAGTGACAATAATAGCAAGAAAAAAACAACACAGCAAAACAACAACAATACGATTAAGTATGAGAAGGAAGTATAAGAAAACAAAATTGCAAAAAAAACTATATGATTTGCAGCAAGAAATTCACACCATTCCACAGCTCATTTGACAGCGACAAAAGTGAGCTTTTTGCTTAGTACAGGCGCGTTGGAAGGAGAGATAGCGATGAAGAAATTAAAATTAAACCACAAGTAATAAAGTTGCAAAAAAAGAAATAATAAAAAAAAAAGATATACACAATCAGCGCAAACTAAAGCGCGAGATATAAACAGTTATCAAGGCATGCGGGTGTTGCAACTGTAGGTGAAAGGGACGCTGTTATTGGAAAGCACTGAGCTCGTGAATGCTGTTTGTTAAGTAAGTGGTTAAATTGGCTAAGCCGTTAACTAGTTACCTAGTTGATTGGCTGGCTTGAATTGGTGCACTAAATGACCAAGCGGCCAGGCATTGCGACGAGTGCCACACCAGCACTACTGACATTTGTACGAGTAAAACAAGACCGACAACATGACGCTGGCGCCAAGTGAACAACTGTGAGAGAGGATTAAAGCAAAAGTAGCTGCATAAAGCTAAAAGGAAGAAAATCAAAAGAATTAATAGAAAAAGAAAAAGTATAAATAAAACAGGAAGAAAGACTGAGATGGACAACTAAGCTTCAGCAAATCGCTGTGGGACTAAAAATATTGCAATAGTTTTACTAAAAAAAACTAGAAAAGAAGGCAATACAAACAAGTTGCAAGGAAATCTAACTCAATATGCACGCGTACAACTTTTTCCAACCTTTAAGGAGTTGGGCAGTCCTCAAATGGATATCCAACTTATATATCAATTTGTGATCAAAACATTTCTTCAAAGTTGGTTTTCAAATTGAGCGCCATTGGAGTTCACTTTAGGGTATTACTTAAGCTTATTTTATGTGGTAACGCTATTAAACATTTAACGTGTATGGCAATGCTGGCCAATCATATGTCGAAAAATTTAAAAGCGCACGAAGTTAGAGCAGTGAAAAAGTGAGTTATCAAACAAATTTAAGCGAAGCACACAATTTTAATATAAAATTTAATATAAAATATGTGGATGTGATTCTATACAATCAAATAAAAAATAATTTTGCCAATTTCGATACTATTGAGTTGTATAAAAGGAAAAATTTAAAAGTGAGGTTAGGCAGGTGGTGGCGTTGCTTTTTTTTCATTCGAATCTTATTGGAAATTGATGTTCGAATTCAAACTGATATCAAAGAGTCTCTCAAGTGGATAACTAAGATTATTTACATATAAAAATATGCCGTTTTACTGGAGAATGGGTTGAAATTAAACATTGGAAATTCGAAATCGAGTTGGAATTTTCATCTTACCTCAAATCAATTTCATACAAATATGTTTATTGGGAAGGTCCCCTGAAACCGGAAATTATTTATATACCTATTTGTGAGATATTGTGGTCAGCTACGTAGCACAAGGTCATATGAATAGTTTTAAAAGCAGAATATTTCTTAAATTCAGCTGAAAGTATGAATGACTTGTACCCAATTAGACTGGCTTCACAAAAAAACTGAAGTAAAACTTGTCTGCGCTACTGGTGCTAAAGTGAGGTGTATCGACTACTTACAACCGATTTATTTACTTTTACTGCAAAAATAAAGTAATCGTAAAAGCAAATTGCCCACTAACGCGCTCATTGTGTAAAACGCAACGAGTCACTTTTTCTCGTTTGATGTGTTTTCTCGTCGCGATGTGTTAGTCACGCTAAAACTTGAAAACGACTCAACCAAATTGAAGAATTCCTTTTGGGGATTTGTTTGTAAACCACACGCTCAAGTTTAGAAAAAACAAGTAAGAAAAGGGCTATCTTCGATGATTTTATACCTTTCATGCATACGAATCACGGTTTAAAGTGTCCGATCCTTACTCACAATTAGTACAAACTCTGCAAAACTGTTAATTTTAAGATACATAGCCCAAACCCCCTTTATCGGAACAATCGATTGTATGGGAGCTATATGTTATGTAAGTCCGATCGGGCTAATTTTCACTGCACACATTACGTATATAATATGTACCAAACTTGTGAAATTTTAAGTTCCTGGCTTTTTAGTTGCAAGAGTTATAGGCCAAAACCCGTTTATAGGAACAATCGATTGTATGGGAGCTATGCGTTGCATTGGTCCGATCTTGATGGTTCCGACAAATGATCAATGTTTCACAAAATGGCGTCCCCGTACCAAATTTCAGCGAGATATCTCAACAACTGAGGGACTGGTTTGCGTTCAAATAGGCAGACAGACGGAAATGGCGAAATCAACTCAGCTCATCGCCTTGATCATTTCGGTATGCTTATTGGTGGGTCTATCTCTTCTTTTTACTTACAAACATCGGACCAAAGGTATAGTACCATTTCATGTTCATAAAAGGTATAAAAAGACGAAAATATTAAGGGGGCGTTGCACCTTGCATACAAACTTCATTTTACCGGCGGAATATCTTCAAAAGAGTTCATGGTAGGGATCTGAAAATTTGGTATGAAGATATTCGATATCAATATTATACTCACGGAAAAAATGCGAGTTAGCGCAAAAGGATGCGTGGCAACTTCCACACAAACTTATCTTTTTAGGCTGAATATCCCTAAAAGAGTTCCTCTAATCAAAAATAATAATAATTAACTAAGAATTATTATCAACTGGTCTTAAGCTCGGTAAAATTACAAAAATATGTCAAAATTAACAGACCATAAAACCACCAACAAAAAAAAAAAAAAAAAAAAAACATTTAAAATCTATCTCAATCTCTCATAAGTTCTGCGACGCAGTGAAGCTTGATAGTTGATTTATAAGAATGAGGTGTCATACGTACTCAGGTAGAGGTTTTCGCACATAGTTCCAACTGGATCTAAACAGCGGAGGCATAAATTCGAATGCTGTGAAATGCTGAATGCGCTTGCTTCCTTGAAAGCTTACATAGGCTTCACAATGTTTCGCTACCTGTACTGAGTTCTGAGTCATCTAGGAACAGTGCTCTCCATATGCATACATAAATGTGTTTCAATGTCACTCAGTTTAAAATTATTGAAACTTTTTGCACTTCATAACATTTGAACAGCTACAGCTTTATAAATATTTAAACTACTTCAAGACTTTTATTTGCAGCAAAACAACACAACTGTCCGACCTACTCCTACTGACTTGCTTCATGTATGCAGCTTAAAAGAGTCATCAGCAAGTTAATTCATTTTATTGCTGTACAGCAGTAACATTGTCAACGTCGTTTAAGCGGTGGGTAGTGCCAATTAACAAATTAGTTTATTGCACTGACAATAATAACAAAACGAGACAAAAACGCAAACGCATTGACGACTTGTTGAATTTTAGTTTGCTGATCAGTGACAAAATCGAAGCCATGAAGGGCTTTAGTTGTCCTTTTTAGTGATTTTTATACCCTAAAAAAATAAAACAAACAGCAGTTAAACAACAATGTGCGTTCGCTCGTCGCTTTCGTTGGATTTCGCAAGGCTGTGATGCAGCGATTTTTTTACAACTTAATTAGCGTCAGCACATTTTTGGGCAATTCCTTCTTCTCTGTTGCTCTTTTGCTCTTTTGCTTTAAATTGTATGAGGCTGCATGATCACATATTTAGTTTCCAATATAAATATTTTTTTATTCATTCCTTTGGCTACATGTTTGCATGCCTTTTTAAGCGTTTATTTATGTTGTTTGTGCATTCTCATCATAAATTGCAATTAATTTAGCTGACGCTGTGCCTTTTTGTAGGTGTTTCATTTAACATTTTCAGCGCTGAATATTTTAAAATACAAATTTTTTTCACGCATCGTTGTGCATAATACAAAACAAAAAAAGAAATAACAAGTGTAAGTAACACTAACAAAAACAAAAAATTTAACAAAACATCATTGACCATCAGTTGGTTGACTTTGCCGCTCAGCTGTTTCAAGTTTGTTGTTTTGTATAAGTCTTTTGTTTACATTTTTATTGTTTCCTTGAAATTCGTGGTGTGCTTTTACGCTTTGCTGCTAATGTTTTTCGTGTTGTGCCTTGTTGTTATTGTACAACTTCTTTTTTTTATTTTTTAACTGCTATAATTTATCTACTGTCCGCTGACTGTTACACTTGTTTGTAGATTTGTCTGTTTTGCTTGGCTTATTAACTGTTTACTTGCACCTTTTCACACTTTTGATTTCAGTTATTTGTTAATTTTTTTTTTTTATTTATTTTGTGTGGGAGTTTTTGCTTTGGCTTAATTTGTTATTTCTACTGTTGTTATAAATGGTTTTTGCTAAAACTAGCTTAACATGGCGTTCCATTAACACTTTTTATCAACGTTTCAAATCTACATGAAAAATAATTTTTTTTTGTTGCTGTAAATAGTTTAAACGCCTTGTCATGAGTCATGACAATGAATTAAATAAGATTTTGTAGTTGTTTGAGTAAAACAATAAATATTATTACATTTTTGTAAATTGTAAATATAATTAATTGGTGCTAAGATATTTCATGAAAACTCGCACATGCTTCGCAAAGCCCGCATGCTGTGTAAACCTCTCAAACTGTTATGGAAAATCATACAATTTACCAGGCTTCCATATTACGAGGCATTTGCGTGATTTCGACCTCTGGTTTCGATTTCGGTTCTGACTGTGTGGAAGTGTCTGTCTGTTTGTACGCAAACTAGTCCCTCAGTTTTTGAGATATCTTGATAAAATTTGGTATGGAGCCGCCATTTTGCATGAGATTAATCATTTGTCGGGATGAGCAAGATCGGGGCATAGCCTCCATACAATCGATAGTTTCGATATATGGGGTTTGGGCTATAAATTTTGCTATTAAAAAGTTAGGAGCCTAAAGTTTTGCAGGTTTGGTAATCAGCCAGATCGGACCTACATAACATATAGCTCCCATACAATCGATTGTTCCCATAAATGGGGTTTGGGCTATGTATCTTCAAATTATCAGTTTTGTAGAGTTTTTACTAATAATGAGTGAGGATTGGACACTTAAACCCGTGATGCGTATTCATCAAAGGTAGAAGTTTTCGGCACAGTCGAAGACAGCCGCTTCGTTACTTGTTTTTATTTCATTTTATTTTATTATATTTTATTTTATTTATTTTTAATTTTATTAAACTTTATTTTATTTTATTTAACTTTATTCAATTTATTTTTTTAAATTAATTCAATTTAATTTTTCTAATTTTACTTTATTTTATTTTGGTTTGTTTTACTTTGTTTTATTTTATTTTATTTTATTTTATATATTTTTCATTTTATTTCATTTTATTTTATTCTATTTTATTATATTTTATTTTATTTTTTATTTTATTTTATTTTACTTTGTTTTGTTTTACTTTATTTTATTTTATTTTATTTTATTTATTTTTTATTTTATTTTATTTTACTTTATTTTATTTTATTTTATTTTATTTTATTTTATTTTATTTTATTTTAATTTACTTTATTTTATTTTATTTTATTTTATTCTATTTTATTTTATTTAATTTTATTTAATTTAATTTTATGTTATTTTATTTAACTTTATTCAATTTAACTTTTTTTAGTTAATTCAACTAAATTTTTAAAATTTTGCTTTATTTTATTTTTTTTGTTTGCTTTATTTTATTTTATTTATTTTTTTTTTATTTTTTTTTCTTTTATTTTATTTTATTTTTTTAAATTTTATTTTATTTTTTTTATTATTTGACACAAATCTAACCACAAAGAATACTGTTTTTTTATCATTAATACAGCTTCCAACAAGGCTCGTTCTGTGAGTGAGTGCCGATCACACTTGCCGAAAATTAATACAATAACATCAACGCAAGCATGCATGATATGTGTCCTCACACAACAACGACAATGAAAACAGTAGCTGCACTTGAACTTTTTAAAACCTTTGAAACCATATTCCCGATAAGTGTGAAGAAAAATCTGACGGCTGTAGCTCCATTTTGAATGAAAAACAAGTAAGGAAGTCTAAGTTCGGGTGGAACCGAACATTCATTTATATGTGGGCGGTACCACACCCATTTCCCACAATTAAAAAAAAATCAATAATAAGATCATCAGCTCATTGTAACTGCGAAATTCTTACATTCTATCTGCATCAGTGAAGGAGATATGGCATGTTCCGGTTCCCTAAATCTCTTTTAGAAAACTTTGGTCAAAATGTGGGCGTGCGGCCCACCGATTTTGCTTACTTTCCGTGGGTGCACTCTACATATCTATAGTATACCTCGTATTAAGTTTCGTAATTCTATCTTACACCGTTTTCAAGTTATTAAATTTTGCAAAAATCGTATAAAGAATAAGAAAACTGATGTAAGTGAAAAGCGATTTCACTTAGTTTCTATGGGTGCATTTACCATAACAATACTATGCCTCCTACGAAATGTCGTTATACTAGCGTAAACGATTCTCAAATTATAAAGAGCCAAAGTTTGAAAATTTCTTCACTTATATGTGAGCGGTGCGACGTCCCTTTTCCAAAAATTTGATAAAATCGTCAATGGGACAACCAAATTAATAAATCTAGCTTTTATTATTGAATTAACCCATTTTATACGTTTTTCGAAATTTTCGATTTCGAAAAAAGGGACGTTGTTATGGGTCGATTTCGCCCATTTCAAATAGCAACGTACCTTGGCCGGAAAGCAACCTGTGTGCCAAATTTTATTCCAATATCTCAATTTTTACTCGTGTCCACGGACGGACGGACGGACATTTCTTAATAAATTCCTTTGTTCATTCTAAGAACTTTGATATATGGAGCTCCATATCTATCTCTATTATTTTGTACCGTTACAAACCACCCTGTGTACTAGTACACGCTGGGTATAATTAGGAATATGAGGAAAATGTTACTTTAACTCGATCCATGAAGCCAAAACTAGAGTTGAGAACGGATTTAAGTATAATAAATTGCTCCTTTTATGAACAAAAAATTTTAACAAAATCAAGTAATCTGAATTTACGGAAGATATGCATTTTATTTTTAATTGATATGCATAGATTATCTCAAGAAACATAAAAGTCAATTAGTACGATGATTTCGTTTAGGCTGTCAATATAAGTTAATAACAAAACCTCTTTCATTTTAATGGACTCTAAATTAATTTAGTTGAATTTGTCAATAGAAAAAGAGCTACTAGCTTCCTATCATTTGGTTTGAAGCAACGATGCCAACAGTTGCATATGTTGACTAAGCGTACAACTTCTCACGCTCACAAAGTGACCAAAGCTCAAATAAAACAAATTGTATGGTGTGGTTAAATCCTTTGAAGCGGCACCGATTCAAATGAAGGGGTGCTAATGGCTAACATAAAAATACCACCAAAATCAATTAAATTTGATTAAAAATTGGGGCATAAAAAACTAAAGTGATAGTGTAATTAAATTAAAAGCGATAGGACATTTTACAAAGTCAAACCACACATGTAAAATAACAAAAAATAACAAAACGCAAAAAAAAAAAATATTTGAAATGAAACACTGACAAAATCAAAGAATGCACTACATAAACTCGAATTCATTGCAGCTTCAAAAAAGCAACACAACATAGAAATTGTCAACCAAATGAACTAAGGAGGCAACTAACTTGAAGAAAATGTTGATATGCACACACAAACATATAACCATACTTTGACTAGAAACAAGAAATAATTTGACAAGCAACAGTAGTTTGTAGTACAAAGAGCTCTTGAAGAGATAACGAGATATGAATGAAACTAAGAGACAGAACAAAAATTAAATGAAATAAAATAAAGAAAAATCAAAGTCGAAAAACAACGAAAACTACTGATAAGCAAAACATAAAAACATGGGAAAAGATTTTCTCTTAAACACAGGATGTGCGAGTATATTTACTGCATCAAAGCGTAAAAGTGGTAAATCAGCGTTGTAAGGGACAGCGGGGAAAACGGTTTAGCAGATGATTTAATATGAGCCATTAAACGAAAAATCCATAAAAATAAGGAAAACAGCAGCAATAATATATACATAGAATGAAGTTAGTGAGCCTGGGGTTGGAATACTTCTAAAAAAATAAATAACTAAAAAAAGGGCTAACTAAGACGCCACGACTTGTCAAGTTGGAGTTAATAAAAAAATGTCGGTTGAAATTGTTTTCACTGATTGGCTGCAGGCATGATGTTTGCAAGAGAACAAGTTCTTCGAATACTTTGTGCAGCAAATT
Source organism: Merzomyia westermanni (assembly GCA_949987695.1). NCBI lineage: Eukaryota > Metazoa > Arthropoda > Insecta > Diptera > Tephritidae > Merzomyia > Merzomyia westermanni. The sequence continues at coordinate 14,940,268 of OX465293.1, read as the reverse complement.
TTTTTTAAAACACAACATATACTTGAGTTGGTCGAAACTGAAATTTGTTATGTGAGTTTGTATCATTTGTCGCAATTCTTCTTTACTTTTTTTCTTTCTTATTTTAACTTTAATATAGGAATTATAGGTTTTCGCTGTAAGTTAAAGTGGTCCATAGAAAGCCATTAGTAAATATATCGATAAAATTTTTTTACTGTTGGTGACTCTTCAAATAATTTTTTTGTGAATAGAAAACGCGTTCACGCTTCGCTGCGTCCCAGAATTTATAATATACTGATTTCGGTTTTAATAATTATATCACCTAAACCAGTTGAGATATGCAACTTAATCACCTCGCTTGCAGCAATCATTAGCACCTCTCGTTTGATACCCATATAGTATTAACAAATTTTTGGCCACCCTGATCCAGATTTAGGTCGAAAACTCCGAAACCGGTACAGGTATGGAAATCGGAGTTATCTTAAATTTTAAGTGAGACATTTGAAATATGAGATGATTTGATACCCTTAAATCAGAGATATGTTGATTCCACAACACAGCAAGTGTGCCCTCGTTTTCTATCTCAATAATGCACTATGTGCATTTTGCAGTTACGTCCCCTAAACATATTTCTTTACCACCCAGACGTCATTCTAATATGGATAGTTTTTTTTTTTAATTCAAAGCACACACGCACAATTGATTCAGTTGTTCCTTTTATTTTAAACTGTTCTGATATACTTCATTGGCATGGAACAAGAGTTTGGCTTACAGCCAACGTTTTATCTAGTTTATAGCCCAATATTCCGCATTTCCTAGAAATAGAAAATGTCCTTATGATACTCCTGTATGAGTGCATATTCTTAGTTTCAAGTGTCCGCATATGCACTTTTGCTCGTCTAACCTTTTGTCCATAACTTTTCAGCTGTTTAAAGCGTCTAGCCAAGATTACTAACAAAACATACATTTCCTTTTGACAATTCAGTAGCTAACTAAAGTATATCAAAGTACGAGTCAACCAATAATAAAGTACAAATACCTGCTTAATGAGTTGGTTAAATGTTGGAGAATTAGAACTTGGTGCGCTTACGTCAAGCGGAAAGTGGTCGACCAAAAACGGCAGCAAACAAGATAACTAAAAAGGACATTTGCTACCACAAAAACGAGGAAAATAAATAGTTCAAAGGATATACTGCAAGTGCTCGTAATTCTTTTTTTAATTCCTTTGCTTAAATGTAATGAATGAAAGAGCAGCGGAGTTTATAAAGAAAAAACTATTTTGATAAGCTCAAAGCAATAAAAAGCGGACTATAATGTATGGTAAGATATAGGTAGCGGGTCTGGTGTATAGGTGATCTCATTTATTTTGCATTTGTGGCTATGAATAACAATTAAACAAATACACGGTAGTGAATGAAAATGAAAGAAACTCTGTGTGGCAGTCCTGTTTTTGTTTTCAGTGATTAGATAACTTTTGTGTGTGTAGTCACCCGCTGCGTGGCACAGAGCTACCTTTTTGTTGAAGTAACTAAATACAAGTTCCTCTTAGGAACAACGTTTGCAGGACATTTTTCAAAAGGGTGCTATTGATATCTAAATTGTTTCTTTATATTTTTTATTATTTTATACATATGCACATATGTGACAGCATCCACAGTGTAGGCCACTGAATTTTATTTCTATTTTAACTTGCATGCCTATTTTGACTTGTCTGAGCTCAGTTAAGACTCCTTAAGCGTCTATTTGGCGGGCAGCTGCACTTGTATTGACCGCCTTTTTCAAATATTGTTTTCCTCGATTCGGTGCCATATCCGGACAGACACAAGTATGTTGAGCATATAATGTCTTCATGTGCGGCGATGTGAGGGTGTTTTAATATGTCAGTGTTTTTTTAATAACCGACATAATGTATGTTGGTTTCGAAACTGGAAAATTTGGCTAAATATAAGTGAATGATGAGGAATTCAGAGGCTAACACATATCTTTAAAGGCAGTGAGATGAAAAAAAGCCTATACTCAGAGACTACACCTTTTGCAAGTGTACTTCAGAAAGCATAAAGTGCTTTTCAAAAATTGTAAAATGTATTTCAGAATAGTCAAATGTAATTCAGGAACAGTAAAATGTATTTCAGAATAGTCAAATGTAATTCAGGAACAGTAAAATAATTTTCAGAATAACTAATTGGAACTGTAAAATATACTTCAGAACCCGTAAATTGTACTTCAGAAGCTGTAAAAAGTACTTCAGAAACTATAAACTCTGAACTACCATTGATTATTCTGCAGTTCAATTTATCGTTTCTGAACTACAATTATTTATTCTGCAATTTATTTTACAGTTTCCAAAGTGCAACTATGCTGAAATATATAATAGTATAATAAATATATCTTACTATTTCTGAAATAAAATTGCCTGTTATGAAATTAAATTTACGCTTGCTGAAGTACAGCTGACTATTTTAAAGTACATTTGACGAGTTCTTAAGTACATCTGGAAAAGGTATAGTTTGATTGGAATGCATATTCAACTAGGTTTCAGGTCAGGTAAACACTATAGAAAAATCTGTAAGATCACTATGAAATTACTCCTGGAAATACAAAACGGTCAACTAAATGTAAAGTATGAAATCTATTTCTTTACAGCAATTTTGTTGTAGCGCTCTAAGCTTTAAATTTCTTCACAATTAACAAAGTTTTTCAAAACATGAATGACCCCCAATTTCAAAAAAAAAATAAAAAATTTGAGTGTAATTTTGATAGTGTCGTCAGTTAACTTTAGCAATTATGAGAGGTTCTTTAAGTATCAGTACTGCATATTAAACTAAAATTTTTAACTAGTGTCAACAGTTTTTATAAAATAGTAATATGCCAATATTCATCATCAGAATAAGCCCTTTCTCATGCTTAAACAGCATACAATATATACGGTCAAAATTTATTTTTTAACAGATGGCAACGCTTTTTGTGAATATCACGTATTTCTATTTTTTTTAACTTGCTAATATATTCCTCAAAGAGACATATTTAAAAACATAAAAAATTATAAAAATTGGTTAGTTCCGTTCATTGACAAAAAAATCTAATACGGCAATTAAGGATTACTAGCTTTTTTCTATGAGATATGACAAGAACTAGTAATAGCCCGTAATAATTTTTTGTTAATGAACAGAACTATTCAAGTTTAGTTTTGAACAGGTGAAAGATCTTTTTATAAAAATCAAATCTCATTATTCATCTACCGGCCCTTTCATATGGCACCTCAAATTTGAAAATCAAACAATTTATGGTACAAAAAAAGGTTTCACTTCAAAACTGAAAGAAGCCCATCTCAAATTGCAGAGGCGCTGAATATGGAACATTTACCTAGCAATAAAATTATTGAATGCTATCTCAGGCACCCTTTCAGGACTGTTTTAGTCTAAGTGAGGTATTGACAGGCCGCTCAGCTTAGGTACCCTTTCCCTTTGTTGTGATAATCTATATACATTTACGACTCTAAGGAGAGCGTTGTAAACCACTGATATCTCTGACCGCACTCGTATAAGGAAGTCGCTAGCTGCACTACATAGAAATTGAGGGATTCAAACCAAATACAGGCGCACATACATTCAGCAAACATTTACTTAATAGCTACGCCTAGTTTGCAGTAAATTTCACATATTAAGCAAAATACTGTTAAAAATTTAGTTATCCTGCCGCCAGCCAAGAGCAAGCTAGCTAACAATAAGTCAATCAACTGGAAAAAATGCTGGTGAAGTTCCAAAAATCACAACAACAAATAATACATAAAAATTCGAATGCACTTGAAAATCGCCGGCTGCACGCTCAGGTTGCACTGGCTCTTTAAATATACAAACAACAACAACACGCTTGTACATACTTGTTTGCTTGTATGCCGTCGTTTCTGACAGCCCTAATACTGCGTCTGACTGCTTTTTAATGATGCAGAAAATCGCTATATTTGCTTTGTCTGCCGACAATTTCGGTGCATTTAGCTGGCAGGATCTAAGATATAGACAATATTTAAATGGAGCCTGTACTCATATACATGCATACATGATGGTATGCATGTATGTGTGTATGTATATTACGCTAAATAAAGCAATTCAAGCTGTCATACATGTTCTACTTCCTAATTATTGTTGTTGTTGTTAGATATTTCACATACCCATATAAAGTTTCAAATACCATGCAGTAACACAGCTGCTTATTGTTGTTGTATTGCACTGCATTTTAATGCACATATTTATTTACTTGCCTCTTTTGTTGTTGTTAGTTTAGTCAACTAACCGTGTAATATTCTTTTGAAGTTCATGCGACGCTCGCCCTTTTTGCCTACTTCTTCTTCATGCATATTCCGTGCTTCTACTCTTCTTGGTAATTTGATATGAATTTTCCTTTTTCGCCACATTGACTTTTTCTGCAAGATGGAGCCCCGATTAATTGATGCAGGCAATTGAGCAGATGTAATTGGGTATGCATATGAAGACACCTTTAGACGCTCGCAGCCACTTATGCGTTTTGTATGCTCACTTTTGTGCAATGGAATCGTGCATTTCTTTCTTTAAATAAGCTATATTCACATTTGGCCATATCGATCTTATCCCTAAGTTCTGACAGCGTAACTCTATACACGCCACTTTAGATCTTGAAGTGATAAGCGCTTGTATCTTAAACTACTGCCAATCACTATTGGCTTCCACTTCCTTCCTTTTATGATTCGTCTGTGACATTTTTTGGAAAGAAAATCTGAATTAAGGACTTTGAGATACTTTAAAGCATGAAGCATGCTTGTGACAAACGTAATTTAAGTAGATCATTTATAACTGTGTATGTCACAGGAGAGTTAGATTCATCAACGACTCCAGTTTAAGACATAAAATAAAATAAAATAAAGTAAAATAAAATAAAACAAAATAAAATAATATAAAATAAAATAAAATAACCTGAGATAAAATAAAATTAAATAAAATTAAAATAAAATAAAATAAAACCAAATCAAATAAATTAAAGTAAAATTAAAAAAATAAAATAAACTGAAATAAAATAAAATAACATAAAATAAAAAAAAAATAAAATAAAACAACATAAAAAAACAAAATAAAAAAGAAATAAAAACCCAATTTTAAATTTAGTACATAGCTAAAATATTTCTAAGGATTTCACTGCTTATTTCAAAAAAAAAAGAAAGATACTCAAGAACTCGTTTCCCCAAGTTAGTTTAAAAGCTTTTGACCCAATATTTTCTTCGTAATTGAAATGCTAATAAGCAGTTGGAATAATAAAATTTTACAATTCGCAGAAAATCACTTACACCCTGAAGTCGTGCTAAGAATATGTACGCAAGTCATTTAGTGCATTACGTTAATAATTCATAGCTCCTTAAAAGCTGCCGTCAAATATTACCTCGAAATACTCAACAATTTCCAGCACTCAGCGCGTATAACAGCAACTTTGTGCTTCATTTTTATGAATATTACACAAAATGAGCTTCTAATGCTTCCCGAGCCTGACTGTATGCTTTTAACTGCACTCGCATTTCAAACACTAACAAAAACAAACAAAAAAAAAAAAAAATTACAAAAAATCCTTGTTCATGCAACATGCAGCAAACCTCGTTGCATACCATTTGCGCCTATGTACTTAATTGCAGCAACAAAGTCAACAAATTATGAGCGAAATTTAAAAGCTGACTACGGATGACTTGAAGTGGAGTAAGCAATAAAGGAAATGACGTACAGTAAAAGCACAAAAACAAAAGAGGAAGGAAATTGAGGCGTGAAAGCGCGCTCTAAGTAAGCGCAGCACGTATGGGTGGCGAGGCATATGCAGAAGTGGGTTGATGGTGATGTTAACTGGTAGCAATAGAAGGGACATTTAAATGCGTGTTTACATTTAATAGCAAAAGAAAAACACTTAATTGGGTTAACTTGCTAAGTTGGTGAGCTTATCTGAAAGTAAAATTACTTAAAAGCGCCTGAGTGCCTACTTCTTGCGCAGCACAACATGTTTGTCCTGGCAAAATTTTTTTTTTAGTTTTTAGATTGCCTAACTCCATTTAAATGCACTTGCAGTTATATTTAGCGTACACATGCAATATCATGTGTTTGTTGTTTTTTTTAGTTTACTGTAGAGGCGTCTAAAGCACTTTTCATGTTATATAAGTGGGCGCAAATCGAAAAATTCCGCTTGTTTTGCATATTTTAACATTCCGCTCTGATTTACGGTATAAATACATATGTATAAGCTGGCGCCTAGTCAGCTGATTGTTGTCCTTTTTACCTTTACATGATTTTTTGTTATTGTTAAATTCTATTAGTACAAAAATATTTATAACATGCCTAGATATATATGTTTTTATATATGGTAGTTGCCTTTGACTCGTGACTTGTGTAACGAAAAGTCACTTGCGTGTCAATGTCCGCGCTTACCGTTATCAGCTTGCAAAGTAGTTGGCGTTCCTGTCGCTCGTTAAAATTAGCATTTCAGTTAGTAAGCTGCTAAAAGGCATTCATTACTGCAGCTATATTTTTTTAATGTGCCAGATGGTTTATGTGTATATGTATATTAGATGGGCGGAAAAATAATATATTCTTAAATAAATGGCATAGTTTCAAAGAAAACATTTTTTTTGGTCCATTCATTCTAATACAACAGAAATGGCATTGCAAGGGTAATTCGAACAAAAAAAAATGTTACAACTTCTGACTTGGGATTGACTATCAAGGCTACAGACACCCTGCAAATTTCACTAGAAGATACTCAATTTGATGATACGAAAATCCCAGGCACTTTTTTCCATCCGCTCTAGTTTAAAAGATAGGGTCCAAAACCCCCTTTTCCATAGGTTAAAGCATTTACTTCCCGATAATTTGTTTTCTGTTTATCCTATCAACACGATTTCAATGTCATTGAAAAGCTGTTATTTCGTCGCTTTTACCCATATATGAACTGTTAACGTATCTTGATAAATCCCAGAGAAACTGTGAAAATAATCGAAAATTAAACTTTTCTGGAATAATTTTTGACCAGTGTATACGTCAAATTAGTCCGCTAGCATATCCTGTTAATTAGGTTTTCATCGACATATAACTTATTTATATTCGCTTAAGAGTTATTAGGATATGATGCTTTAATCAATCTCTGTGAACCTCGAAAATAAATGCCTTGACCTATGGAAGAGGGGGTTTCGAACTATATCTTATAAGCAGAACAATTTTTGTTTTTAAACTACACGGCTAAAAATTTGAGCCTAAATTGTGAACCATTCGTTGGTTTAAGCAAGTTTTTAAATGTTTTTGCAATAAATTCCAAACCGTTTAATTACCTAAACCAATTTTGAATTTATTATGAATTAGATTTAAAACTGAACTGTAAAAAACGTCTAATATTTTTTTAAATTTTTTTTCATTCCTGAAAGCTTTTCAAGTTATTGAATTTTTGCCATTACAGTTTTGTGTGCGCCATAGCTTAGTGGGTAGAGCAGACGACTCTGATGCGGAAGCTTCGGTTCGAATCCTGCCAACTGATACAAATATTATATTCAATACCAGAGAGAAACAGAGTTGAGTGTGAGTTGAGCCCGAACAATTGTGTTATGAACTCGTGAGCAACGATTTAGATCATACTTTGTAAGCAAAATAAAAATATATTGTTAGAATATCAAAATCATGGTCGAACTCTTCGGTAAACAAAAACGAACAATCAGTCTAAGGGTATAAGAAATATATGTAAGTTTTCTGGTAAAGCTCTGCAGCACTTCAATGTGTAGTTTTTTTGGGTATGCGTATTGGAACTTTTTTTTCTGAGCCCAAAACCTATCGAAAAATCGATGGCGCGATATACATAGGTTAACTTTCGTCCACACTAATCGACCCACCCTAATGCATATCCTTATGTATGTATGTGCCTTTGTTATGTTTCAGCACATGTCCTTTGTAATTTATGACCCATTTGTGTCGCCATAATTCATACATTAACCAAATAAGTGCATATAATTGAAACTAGAAAGAGATGTAAAAAGCAAACCTGTTAAATAATGATTACTAATCGTAATGAATACCGTTTTGATTAATAGTTTTTTTGAAAATCCATTTAATGATTAATTACCATTACTTTGAATTTTTAATGATTATTTACCAATGAATTAAAAAAATAATCAAAAAAATCATAAGTTTTTACGATAAATAAAATCAAAAATAATCAAAAAAAGTTTTTTTGATTACTTTTAATTATTTAGAATTTTTTTTTAATAGATCATAAGAGAATTCAATCGACTTAATCGGAATTTGGTAGTGAGTTTCGATAAAGTCATTAGAAATCACAAACCTCTATAACAATTAATCCTCCCGGCAGTTCAGCCGGAATAGCTGATAGACTGTAATACATCTTCAATCTATCTTAGCTCAGCAAAGGCATTTTGGTAATCTATATATATGTATATAAAGAATGCCTATAACTGAAGTTAGTTGAATACTTCGAACTACAGAAATAAATTTATTGAGCTATCTCCATTCTTCACAAGAAAGGTCTTCTCTTAAAAGCCACCCCATTAGCTACTCCACAAACATAAACTTTGCGCCTTTCACTCACAACAATTTTAGAACTCAGTAAACTCACAACCAAAACTCAAAAATAGTTTACATTTTGTAATAAAAAAAAACCAAAATTTAAAATAAAGATTAAAATTTTGTAAAAAATTATTTCACCCAAAATTCCAGTTAAACACTGCAATTGAGTTTCCGTCTATAAATCGAGCATTGTCAACGTGAGCTTTAAAATTTCACATATCATTATGCCTCTTTCACGCGTTCTCACTCAAGTGGCCAATTGTTGTAATCATTCAATGTTAAAATTTGTGAGCACTCGCAGCATTGTCTACCATAGAACAAGCAGAGACAAAAGGTCAAGCTTGGCGGATTACGACGATGGCTTTTACTATCGCAATGGTGAGGAGAAATATGCGCAATTGCTGCGCAATCGACAAGCCGACCAGTTGCGCTACGACGATCTGTATTACAAGATAAGCCGTAATAAGCGTATTTTCAATGATAAGCATGTCGACTTTCCCAATTGCCATTGTGAGGAAGATTTGAAGGAATACGAAAAAGAGAAAGCTAAACAACCACGTTCGGTTACCGCTGCTCCCGTTAAGGATAGTTGCCGTTTATATACGCTTTGACCGTGAACTGACACGAGTGGGATTGTGAAGAGCAACGAAGAGTGGAAGTTTTCAAAGGAACTGTAGAGCGACATTGTTCGTTATTGTACTCTAAAAGGATACGGAACACAGCTGAACGCAGCTTATTTAAAAATAGAAAAAGTTGAAAATTGTATTGAAAAAAATTGTTCAAAATAAAAATTTTAGAATATTCATAAAATGTCAAAGTTATTGAAGCAGTTCATACAAGGTGGCGCAAAAGTAAGCTTCCGATGTTCAGCATATCAGTTGTGGCACGTGCAGTGTGTGCTGTTGCACCGTCCTGTTGGAACCACATGTTTTCCAATCCCAATTCATCAAGTTGCGGCAAAAAGAACTCGTTGATCATTGCTCTGTAGCGCTCACCATTCACAGTAACCGTTTGGCCCCCACCGATTATTGGTCAAATAAATAGTCAGCAATATTCCGCGTTCTGGAGCAGTGTAGCGTAACATTGTTTATTAACGTGTATTTCGCATGTGTTTACTACACAAATGTCAAAACAGAACTGACTTTAGGGGCCAATCGCAAAATTTATAGCATTTTCTGATAGGAGGATTACTTTTGCGGCACCTTGTATATCAAGATGGGGTATTTAAATTTAGTACTAGGTGATTGCCCAATGCGCACCGACTTTTAAAATTTTCGTTTGTAAGTCCATATCAATCTTACTCGTCTTCTCCCTGGTAGGGACCGAAAAAACATTCTGTACCTGAGTATCGTTCATTCGTATGACATAGCCTAGTCATATGATTTTTCAGGATCACTTCGGAGTATTTTTTTCGGGATCATTGGCACCTTTTCGAGACCATACCGAAATAGTTCTGAAGTGATCCCGAAAGAGTCCCATAAACAAACAAGAAACTACCCTAAAAACCCTCAAAATAGTCCCGAAAAAGTCCAAAAACAATTTCGAATGATCCCGAGAATATCACAACAATCCCGAAATTATCCTGTAAAAGATCCCAAAATAGTCACGAAAACAGTTCTGAATTGATACCGGGTACGGTCCCGTCCAAGTCCTGCAAACAATCCCAAAATGGTCCAGAAATTATCCCAAAAAGGTACGAAATAATCCCCAAAAAGTCTCGAAAGCCATCCAGAAACCTGAATTAAAAAAAAAAAATTTTTAAAAGATTATTTTGTTTTGTCGATCGAGTACATGAAATTTTTTTAGTAATAGGAAAAGAAAAAAAATGCTTTGCGCAAATGTAATTTCTTCCCCAGTACTTTGGAAAGGAATTCAAAATGTAATTAATTCCTCTTATGTGAGGCAAAGGAATTGATTACTTTTGCAATTACTTGTAATTTGGAATTGAGGGCAATTTGATTCTTGAAGTAATGACTACTATCCAGCTCTACTGGATTGCAATTTTAAAAAAGTTTCCCTTCCCCCTTCAGGCACTGAAAAGCTCTTCACAATTGCGATTATTTTAGCTTTTATTGCATTATACCTGCTTGCTAGTTCAACAAAATATGAAAAATTTAATATTATCTTAGTAGCTTAGTTTCAAAAATATTTTCAAAAACTGTCAAAACCTGAAATTAAAATCTAGCCACAAAAAATTCTAGTTTCTTTTAAACAAAAAAAATTCTTTCTTTTAATTAATTTAATAACAAAAAAATAAATTTCAAAAGCAAAAATAACAAAATTACTTCCTCAAAAACGCGAAATTCAAAATTATAACGCATCTTCTTCTCTTCCCATAAAGTAACGTTATTTATATGAATAGTGCAACAACTGCATACTAACATCTCCCTCGAAGTGCAACTAAACACATACAGACGCGAAAACGAATTTGAGTAAAAATGGCGCTCTTTGGATCGATTGGTAAGAATGTATTGCAAACTTTAAAAGTACCGTTATTCTCCCGGTCACTCATTCGTACATATGGCAGCAAGAAACAGACGATCGCATATCGCGCTAAATGCGCTGGCTATGAACCCAGATGTGGTGAAAAGCGTCTTAAAGAGAAGGAAGAAAGAGGCGATTGTAAAAAGAACAAACAACGCTCTAGCATGTGGATAAATCCAGTATGTTGTATGGATGTATGCAGGGACGCATTGCCACGCTTTGATGATCTCTATTATAAGCCATCCGATAAAAGTAAGCGCAAATATACACGAACTTGGAATGAATGCCCCGAATTAAGAATCGTACCAAAGAAGCTATGCTGTTTTGAGAACATCAAATATCCACCAATTGAAAAGCGTAAAAAGAAGGAAATACCCGACACGGCATGTCCAATTGTCACCGACGAAGAGCGTACTACCTGTGCGGATATTGGTAATAAACGTTGTAGGAAAATACGTTTGCCAGGTTGTGGTGAAGTGCGTGATCCACCTAGATGTTTTATCATCAAACCGCCATCCAAATGCCGTAAAGTATGCACACCCTATCCATCATTTTCGGAATGTAATCGTCGCAACCCAAAACCAAGGCATCCCGTCGAGTGCAAATGTTTAATTATAGGTCCGCTTTGCCATTAAAATACCAACAAAAAAAAAAATAAATATAAAAAATAATGCTGCGAAAGGATGAAGTGTGGCGGATTTTGTTAAACTACTGGAATGCCTAAACATGTGGATAATTACTGTATTGTATATGCATGCTAGGGGAGGCGCAGTTTTTGAGCGGCGACTAACTTTGTTTAAAGTTTTCAGCTTTCAGTGTCATGCTTGAAGCTGGTCAGAAGGTATTGAAAGTTGAAATTTTTTTAAGAAGCTTAGGGAGTTGTAAAAACAATTGGGAATTTAGACAAAAGTATTTTGAAAAAAGTTTAGCTCGTTTTAGTAATTTAAAAAATCGTATATATTTCAAACAAAAAAATTATGTGTGTAAAATCTCAATCGCTGTAAACTAAGAACTTTTATCAAAAAAGGTAAAGTATTAAAAACATGAACATTAAAGAAAAGACTTTAGAAAAAATTGTTTCTATTAATATTACACGCCATAAAAGTTAACTTTTTATTTTTTTGAGATCATTTTAGGCTAATTTCGGTATTTTTTCGAGACTTTCGAGACCCTTTCAGGATGGTTTTCGGTATTGTTTTGGGAAACATTTTGACACTTTCATCTTTCGGGATCATTTAGTGATATTTTTTGGGTTCATTTTAACAATCAAGAAATGATCCTGTAATGGTCTCGAAAAGATCCCAAAAACAATTCCAAATTAACCCGAAAATATCAATAAATCCGAATTTATCCCGTAAAATAATTCAAAATTTTCGCGCAAAACATATCTGAAAAAAATTCCCCAAAAAAACCCAAAATAATTCTGAACAAGATTCAAAATGATGCCGAAAGAGACCCAAAATGATTCCGAAAAAGTTCCATACAACAGTTGCAAACGATCCGGATTATATCACGACAATAATCCCGAAGTGAGCCATTAAAATATCTAAAAATTTTAACGAGACAAGTCCCGAAAAGTCCAGAAAAGGTCATGATAAAGTAAGGATGCAATCCTAAGTTCCTAAAACTACCCCGAATTGATAAAAGAAAAATAAACCAAAAATGTTCACGAAAAAAGTGCCGAAATGGTTCCGTAAACAATACTCGAATTATCCATTAAAGGTGCCGGAAAAGTCCCGAAAACCGTGCCGAAATGATCCGAATCCTGCCTAATTCCGCTACAATTGGCTATTTACTAAATTCTATGTTACCTAAATTCTACTACAATTTTTATTTTCGCTGCTTGAAAAATAAATGTCGATCTACTCAATAAATGCTTCAAATTTCACTATAAATCAAAACAGAATCGGCTGCTAAAAAGTAACTTCAAATACTTTTTTGGTCTAATTTAGTGTACATCATCCCAAGTTCCTTAAGGAAAGTTAACGCTCTAACGAGATTTCAAACGAGTGCGGCATCACGCCAAATTACGATATCAAATTCGTAATACCAATTCAGAGCGCTTTTATAGTTGCATTTAAGTACCATACAAAATATTTAGATGTAGCGATTTATAATTTTTCACTGCATTTAACCAAGATTGCGACCTGCACTTTATATCTGCTGCCCCTCAGCTTGACAAAGGGTTAATAAAAACATTACTTTTAATTTCAAAAATAATCGCAATTTTATGAAAAAGCCAGGGGAATAGCCTGCTCTGTTTTCACCCCACTTTTTTCATACGGGTTGTTATGAAATATTTTGCATTTTTTCAATAACTCCGCCAACCACTTGAAGCGAGGCGAGCACGCTTATTGTGATTGTCAAAAAAAAAACTTCAATGCAACGAAAGCTTAAGACATGTTTCATGCCTATTTTAGTATGCAAAATTATAGTTGCGAGCATTTGTTATTGTTGTCATACCCGTACGAGTACATCACTCGTTCACTTAGCACCCAGTATTTGCACTGCGTTCGTACTTATTAAAATGCGTCAAGTGTGTAGTTGCTATTGTTCTCATTGTTGCTTTTGTTGACATTGGTGGTTCTGGCATCACGTCCTCTAGTGCAAATATTTCCAACACTTTGTACCTGAGCATATTTTCTAAAAAAAATTACCCATTTTATTCTTTTTATTTTTGCATACAAATGTGGGTTCAGTTGCGTTGTCAATTGCACTAACGTTTTTTTTTTTTTTAAATTTTTCGTTTCACCTCTGTCTTGTGATATTGAAACACTTTTTCCGGGTACCTACGCTACGGCAGGTCTTCAAAATGCCCACAGTATCATGGTAGCCACCGTGAACCTTTTTATGTTTGCCCATTATCATCATTTCCACTTTAGCGTTGCAAGTCGATGGATGATCTACACATTTGACACCTTTCACCTCTCTCTACCAATTTCTTTCTGTTTCACATTACGTACCACTGTTAAATTTAAATAAATTATAATAATAATAATTCCACACAAATTAGCAAGGAGGCGCAACCCCAAAAGTTACACACCACAAACAACAACAATCTGGAGATCAAAGAATTGCTCCTGAGAAAGTTGAGTTACTCAGAAAAAATGTTAATATCGAAGCGTACTTCATCCGACAAAGGACTATTCACTTCTTTAACAATCTGGTTAATCCTTCGTAAATTCTTTTGCAACATGCTTCCTCCTAATCGGTAATAATCGTAACAGCCGCAGTCTTCCCTTACGAAAGTCTGATATAAGTATGGGAGCGCCAAGATTCAGCTCCGTTTAAAGCAACCTTCTGCAAACAAGACTGATTGCTCTTTATGTTCTAATAGAAATATTCTTTAACCTTGGTAGTTGCCAGAATCTGAATGATTTTTTTTGCTAAATCTGTACTGGAATTAAAGATTTAAGTAAAAACAGCCCTGTTACTAAGCGTAATGATTACCGGTTTGATTTATTATTTTCTTAAGAATCTATTTAACGATTGATTACCATTACTTTCAATTATTTTCCAATTAATTAAAACAAGTAAGGAAAGGGCTGTCTTCGACTGTGCCGAGGACTTTATACCTTTCATGAATACGCCTCACGGGTTTAAGTGTCCGATCCTTACTCACAATTAGTAAAAACTCGGCAAAACTGTTAATTTAAAGATACATAGCCCAAACCCCATTTATCGGAAAAATCGATTGTATGATATGTTGTTCCGATCTGGGTAAATTTAGTTTCCCTAGCTTTTTAATTGCAAAATTTATAGCCCAAAACCCATTTATCGAAACTATCGATTGTATGGGAGCTATGCGTTGTATTGGTCCGATCATGCTGGTTCCGACAAATGATTAATGCTTTAGAAAACGGCTGCCTTTTACCAAATTTCATGGAGATATCTCTAAAACTGAGGGACTAGTTTGCGTACAAACAGACAGACGTACAGACGGACATGGCTAAATAAACTAAGCTCATCGCCCTGATCATTTCGGTATTCTTATTGGTGGGTCTATCTCTTCTTCTTCTCATACTTACAAACATTGGACCAAAGTTATAATACCATTTTGTGATCATGAAAGGTATAAAAATAATCAAAAAAATCATGCTTTTTAAGATTATTAAAAAATAAAAATTTTAAATTATCAGAAAAAGTTGATGTTATAATTTTTGATTTTTTAATAATTTTTTTTTGATTATTTTTGATAATTTTTAATTTTTTCAGTATTGTTGAAAAAGCGCATAAATAAGTATACGAGTATACATACATATGTACATATATCGGCAATACTGAAAATAATAAAAAAAAAATTTTTGAATCAAAAAAGGTCAAAAATTATCAAAAGCGCCCACACAAGCTCCGACGGAACATTCATCGTGCTCTGCAATCTGTTAAATTTCTCACTTCATATCTGATTGGGGCGTTGCTTCCCAGTAGAAAAGTTTTCAAGCGCTTTCCTTAAGAAGGCATTACAAATCAGCTTCTTAGCAGGAGAAAGGCACATTTCCGCAGCGGTCCACAGATAGCGCTTCCTGTGCCCCTTTTCGACAAGCGAGATGGTAAGATGTCAAGCATTAAAGGCTGCAAATAAAACGAGGCATATATGGAGTTGGCGGCCGCCATGATATGGCGGTAGTGTTGCTGGTGTACCACACCAGCATGTAGAAAAAAAACTCCCAAAAATTAAAAAAAAAAAACCGATTTTGCTTGGATCTTTGGTGTGGTACACCAGCAACACTACCGCCATATCATGGCGGCCGCCAACTCCATATATGCCTCGTTTTATTTGCAGGCTTTAATGCTTGACACCTTACCACCTCGCTTGTCGAAAAGGGGCACAGGAAGCGCTATCTGTGGACCGCTGCGGAAATGTGCCTTTCTCCTGCTAAGATGCTGGTTTTGTACGAGAACGAAACTAGGCATTGAAATTAACAGAACTCCGAAACCGGTTTGTCACACAACCCAACTTGACAAGGGATGACGGAAAATCGTTCCAACAAAAATCAGCCTACTACCCTGTCGGAAAATCAACACAACAAAATAAATCGGTTTGTAATGCCTTCTTAAAGAAAACGCTTGAAAACTTTTCTACTAGGAAGCAACGCCCCAACCAGATATGAAGTGAGAAATTTAACAGATTTTAAGTACTTATTTGTAGTAACATAACGTCCTATATCTGCTTTAACTAAGTAAGTACACTTTTTGAGAAAATTAGTTTTTGATGTGGAAATACTACAAAAACTTCGAGAAATGCGAAGTTGCAAGCAGTTTGTTGCAAAAAAGCCTTCATAATTGTTGAGTTCCTCGCATTCAGTATGGAGCATGTAAGTATTTGAGTTGGTTCTCTTTGTTTCTGAAACCTGACGCAATTGTAGATACGAGGTTAACGCAGAAATCGGACAATACGTGAGCAACAGTTGGAAGCCGCAACAAATTACATTATCAAAATCCTTAAGTGACCATCATTCTACAACACGTATATTCTATAAGAGGTTTCTTAGAATGGCAGAGTGGGCACAGGGAGTGTGAAATAAATGGGCTTAGACTCTGTGTGTGTGTTGTCATCGACCGACGCAATTTATTACAAAGCGAAATTTGTTGTCAGTTTAATTCACATTAACAAAAAAAGCAAAAAACTAACAATAACGACAACAACAAACATTTAAAACCAAAAACATTCAAAGCAACAACAATATTCAAATCATTTGCAACAACAAAATAACGCTTTTCCTACGGCTTTACGATTAAGTGAGTGTCTAGTAATGAGTTAACGAAAAGTTTCTCAAAAATTTCAAATGAAAAAGAAAAGGTCAAAGCCTGTAGAGCTGTTGAAGCCACATAACAGCTACAACAACTGTCATGCAGTCAGCGGCAACACATTTGCCTATGAAGTGCGAGCTAGTTGTCAAATGACAGCGGGTAGGGTGGCTTTGTAGCAAACGCTTTTCGGCTTATTTTGTTACAATTTTTCTTACTTTCAGCCAAATTTTTTATTTGTTTTTTGTTTTTTTTTTGTTTGCAGCGTCTCTAAAAACGTTCTGTTTTCCACACGCTTTGTCTTTTGACCCTAACAACGACACATTTTTTACACATTCATGGAAAAGACTTGGAAAAATGGAATTTCATGTTGGTTTATAGACAGAATTATTTTTTTTTGTACCCGTCGGCTTTGCTGTGGTGCGATGAGACGCTTTGTTTGAAATGTTGCTGACAAACCACTTGAGTTGTTGTTTTTTAGTTGGATTTCAAATGAAACACCAAATGTCTTGTATTCTTTGCTTTTTTTTTGTGCTTTTGTTGTTGTTGTACATTCAACGTAATGTTTTGAGTTGCTTTAGCTGTTTTACCGAAATTATTTATACAAAAAACTTGCGGCACTATTCTAGGCATCAAACGGTTTACACATGGATGCATGTAGTTATGTCTGCATACAAATAGCTTTGGCCCCTTACAAAGTCAGCCAACGCATGCAAGAAAACTTTCAAGTACGCGCATCACATGCATATATACAATATACATATATATATATATATATATATATGTATGTACATCTGATCAAATCGCATCACTCATCACTAGCAATTCATTGCCGTGCTGCTTAAAGAGTTTCACGAATTTCTGTAGCACTTGCATTTCAACACTTTGTGTGGCAGACACTTCAGCAGCAGACAGGCTGGCTGTCAGATTCACTAGGCGTGGATATAGTATGCGTATATATAAACATACATACATATGTACAAACATACAAATAAGTACAAGTATAGTAAATGCATATGGGCCCCATTTTACATATAGAGATCGGTGAAAAGTCAATGTTGCATCTCGGAATCCCAGTGCAGTTGCATGTGCAATAGGGATGTTACGGGCCTTCGAGTCGGTTGCTATATGAAAAAAAGTACGATTGATTTAGGCTTCTGATAGTCTTTCTAATTTGTTATCCGATTTGAGTCATTCTTTTGTATTTGGCAGGAAATATTTATATGCAAAATAAATTTTTCCTGAACTCTTCTAGGACTTCAGCCTTCGATTTCGAATGGACTGCTTTGCCGCCGAATTCACCTCTGAAACATTGTTTATATGCAATTTCTAATTAAGTTCAATTTGTTAAGGTTCTGAAATCTCTGAAATTTTGCAACTTTCCATAGATATCGACTGCTAGTGATATCTCGTTACGAGTAACTACGAGTATATAGTCGAGTACTCTGCTCAAGTACCGAGTCTTTTTTTGTAGTCAGTACAAGTACAGGTATCGAGTATGTGAGCTAAGTATCGAGCTGGTACGACAGTTATCATTTCCCGCCTTTTATGCCTTGTTAATTCCAGAAAAAACTTTGTAAGATTAGCCAAAATAAGAGATGCTAAATTTGATTAGTAATTATTAATCAAATAATTAGACGGCTTTTTTAATTGGTAATGATTATTTTAATTAATAATAATACTAAAAAAGCAAAAATTTATAAAAATAAAAAAAAATTTTAAATAATCAAAAGTAATCAAACCAATTTTTTTAATTAGTTTTTTTAGTAATCGTAAAAAATAATGATTTTTTTTGATTATTTTTTAATTAATTGGAAAATAATGATTAAAAATTTAAAGTAATGGCAAACAATCACTGAATGAATTCTGAAGAAAATAATTAAACAAACCGGTAAGCATTACGATTAGTAATCATTATTTAGCAGATCTGAAAAAAATTTGAATGAGTAACATACCAGTAATTATCAGGTACTTCCCTCGATGCATTTTTGGTATCGATTCCTTCTGCCGAAAATTTAAATGAGGACAAGTATAGAGTGCAGGGCGGTATTAGAACAACACCATCGACTTATGATTAGAAGTTCGCTCTTTTAGAGAATTTTTTTAAAGAACGCTCCATACCGTTGTTTTACTTTACACGCGTTCTGAGGTATGGTGACACTTTTCTCAAAAATCACTAGCTTTTAATATTCATATTTAAAATTCAACTTTTCTTTTGGTATATTTAGTTTATTAATTATGCCTAATTATTTCTATAAGCACAAATGCTTCTTCTTTGTACGCCACCTTTTAACTTGAATATTTCATTTTGCAATGCTCAGTTTTCCTGCGTTGTCTTTCCAAAAACTGAACTGTCAAAACTCATTGCTGTTGGAATATGTCTAGTTATTTCTGACTTCCAATTGTGTCTGCAATAATTTGCTGACTGTCGCTTGCTTTGATGTTTTACATTTACTCTTTCCTTTAATGAATATTCCATTTTTAAATCACTTAAGTGCTTGGAGATACATGAAATCAACACGCACTTTAAATAAAACAATTTCTTTGTGTCTAAAAAATTATAATAATTTAATGTAAGATTTATTAAATTAAAGCCTTACATTCAAAATCCACCTATATTTACAAATTACAAGTTTTGTGGACTAAATAGTATTTATGGAACCGTGAACGCTCCGTGAACAATATCAACAAAATGCTATCGAGAGTGTAGACGCTTTCGGGATTATGTCGAAAATTTGTACCAATTATTGTGGATAAAGTGGTGGCTTGGATATTCGCTACCCACACTTATTAGGAAGGATATATTGACCTCCATGTGGAAATTTAATCTACCACTATATATATTCTACCCTTATGGACACAATAGCTTTTAATAGTTTCAAGGCTAGGAATGTCATACACTTCTAACTTTTTTTTTTAATTCTGTATGAGGCATACATACTTCTGTTCCAAAAGTCTAGCGCATCTCACCATATTTAAGGTAAATAGAGCAGAACACAGAAACATGTTTGCTTATTATATAGGGGTGGATTGAAATTTTTTTTAGTTGCTTAGAATAACAGTACAATTTTTTTTAATACAAAACGAAAATTAAAACTAAACAACCTACTCGATTTGAAATAAATGTCGTCGCCCTCGTGATAAGAGCATGCGTGTGCCATTTTTCCTATTTTGATTTATTGGCTCACTGGACTAACCATTGAATTTTTTACATTTCACGAAAGGAACCCACACTATGGTACAATCAAAGTTACCCCAATCAGCTAAAATATAATAATTTTTCGAAACAATTACTTTTAAGCCTGGTTTTCTAACATTTTCATTTAGGCACAACACAAAAATTCTCCAAAAAAAGTTTTTCCAAAACATCCGAAAACTTCGAATGTGATTTTTTTGGGGTTTCAAAATGTATGTGAGTTAAAAATTTGTTTGTTATGTGTTCATGACTATAACCCTCCGATTCTGTCTTCTAGACAAATTGTCAATATTGATAAGTAATTAAAAAAAAAGTATTTATATCAAGTGCTTTGCGTTTCTGCGTCAAAAATAAATTTTTTTTTGTTGTTTTTGACGTAAAATGCAAAAAAACATTATAAAAATATTTGTTTCTTGATTATTTATTAAGATTGACAACTTGTCAATCACGCAGAATCGGGGTTTAATCAGCTCAAGGTCATGAATAATAATTTTATGAATTTTTTTTTTTAATATTTTATTAATTTTTATTTATTAGTTGTTTACTTTTATTTAATTTGAAAAGGAAACTTAGACAAAAACCACTTAACTTTTCTTATGAACCTATTTCGAAAGTAGGTACACATGTAGACTTCTTCATCACGAAAATTTTGTCTCGTTTCGTTAACCAATAGACTATCAGAACGACGGTTTGTTTGTCAGTTAAACTCTTATTTCAATTAATTTTTAATACTCTCTGTTCAAGCATCAGCTTTACTAGTGTTGGATTTGTTTCATGTGTCCATTTGTGACACTTCGGATTTGCTGTCGGTTTGTTTTATTGATCAGTATCAATTGTTGATGACTATAAATGAGTTCGAGGCGAAGGGTAAGATATTTTTTTTTTAAATCATTATTGTTTAAATTTTTTAATAATTATTAATTATGAAAAGTGAGGTTCATTGTCACAATCTTTATCGAAAAGGTAATTGTTGTAAGTTTCTGTTATATTCATAGAGTTAACTAATTAATACAGACCAATAAAGTTTCCAGTGCAAATAAAAAAAACAACTGTGAACAACAAAAACAAGTAGGCCAAAATCAAAAAAACTTTCGTCAACACCTTAAAACGCAACTCAGATTTTTCATTAAATTCTCTACACTTTTACATTCGAGCATATTTTGTTAGAAAAAAATCCACATAGTCTCTACACACATCCACAAACACTACCTATAAAGCTACGTGCACGCATCTGCACGCACTCAATCATCGTAGTTGTATTGCACAAGGCCTGACACTTTTGATAGCATCTCTCTGCACGCATCGGATGAATGGCATGGTAGCCGGTCCTTTAGTTGTTGACTTTGTCTTTAGACGGTCAGATGGTCAGCAAGCGGCTAAATTGAAAAAACTTTTTAAGAAGTTCAAAAAAAAAAAACAAGAGATTGTGGAATTGAAAAATCACGTTAACACAATGCCGAACGAGGTGGCATGCAATAGTTAGCAACCAGTTTGCATAGCCCAGTACCCCACTATGCGTTTGGACTTATGTATTAGTACATATGTATAATTGTAGGTTGTGTTTTCATAGTAAATTGGTTTTGTATGTAGTCACCGCATTCAGACTTATATGTACTACGTAAAAGCTGTCAACACAGCTGTTTCCTGCTATTTCTTAGTCTGTTTTCTCCTTTCATTCTTTCTTAAGGTTTTAGTTGAACGATACTTCAAATATGTGTGTATTTTTTAAATGTTAAAAGAAGGTGGACAGTATTTTGAGATACGAGCTGCAGTCACTTTGCTTGAGTTTATCTACTCAGTTCTAAGGAAATAATTTTAGATCCTTTTTACAAGAAAATCAGCAGAAACAACCGAACCTGAAGCCTAGAGTCGTATAATAAATACTTAGCTGAAGTTAGTTTTTAAATTATATATGCCATTTTTTATTTGTCACTTCGCTGCTAGATACAATTTTTTATGCTTGCTTAAACAAATCTTGAATTGAAAAAAAATTTAAAAACTAAGCAAGCAGAAAAAATTGTAGGTAGGCTCCCAAAATTTTAGTCGCTATCTCGCAAGCGAAAAATTCACATAAATATGATTTTCAAAAGAGATTTCAAAAAAACAAAAACATTTCAGATTGTGTTAACTGAGTACCAATAAAAATCGCCAATATTTGCTTCCATATCAGCTTGTCATAATAACTCAACTTCTATGGAAAAAACGCCAAACACCATGTCGAAAAAAATTTTTATCAACTTCAACTTTTAGAGCCTTTAGACTGGTGAGACTAGAATTTAATAGAATATAAAGCTGCATACTCAGAATTTTAAAACTCTTGGCTCAAATTTGAAACACTCACCCCGTTTTTTAATGTTGCAAGAATTTTCGAAATCTTTGCACTAATTCAGAAGATTTCTATGACAGAACTCTATATACATATATGTTTTTATATCAGATTTATAAATCCATTTTAGCTGAAGATGTTTTATTATTATATTAGAAGAAGTAAGGGGCTCCGATATCAATTTTTCCAGACCAAAAAAATCGATTGTTCAAATAATTTATGTCATCGGATCCTTTGCTCGACGAAATGTTTGATGAAGAATATTTCATTCACTTTATTACAATTTTGATATAAAGAAATACCTGTCTTAATCGTTCATTGCATATTAGGCCTGTTTTTTTACACGCATATAAATCTGCGCTTGAGATCAAAAAACGGTTATCGGCAATTGTATATAATCTATAAAGCTATCCGTGCGCACTTCTCCTGAAATGTCAAAACAGATTACGTATTAGATCAACGCGCATACATACATATATACATTTACTTTGTTGACATTTCGTTTTTTATTAAGTTATAATAAAACAAAGTCGGTAAAACAGTTTACCAAATGTAGAGAAAAGTACACCATAGAACTTTGCAGTAATGGGCCATTACTCTGTAGTTCTATTCGAAAGAAAATTTGTTCGCTGTGTTGTTCGAGTGACTCATACTCATACTCTGTAATAAATTTTCGACTAGAACCCATTCGTTGTTCGAGTTCCATTCTGTAACCTTCGGATTTGATCTATTCCCCTTTCGAATGTGGAAAATTGGTACTCTCTATTTCGAAAACATGTGCCAGTATAGTCCATAGGTAGAAAATTCTATTCGACAACAATGTAGTAAACGGAAATCCACAAAAATGTAATTCGTTATGATTATCATTAAACAATTAGTGGGTTTTTCATCAAGAAGCCATTTTTATCGCAGAAAGAGTTAAGCAACCGCTGTTGACAGAAAATAATTGAAGAATGTTAAGTGAAAAATTGGAAAAATTAAAAAATTAAATTTGTAGACTCGAAGTATTTATATATTTAAAAAAATTTTATTTTATTTAATAAAAATAAAATAAAAAAATTAAAATTAATTGTTTGGGCTCTACGTGCGAATCAGCGACCGCACGGGTAGTAGTTGGAAGGCCTATCAGCTGCGCTACTGCGACATGTAAAGCAGCAGTCTAATGTTGCACTTAAGATTTATGCAATGTGTTTTTTTATTTTGCCTTACGTTCGAAATTTGTGAAACAGTGTTGTCTACTATTATCGAATCTCTCCTAAAGTAAATTCGAACGAACTACAGAGTACCCATGTGTATGAGAATCGACTTTTCGTTGTGTTGTTGTTGTTGTAAAGACAAAAACACTCCCCGAAGGTTTTCGGGAGTGTTGTCGAAAGTGACAGTCCTTTGATGGATATGAGCCCGGTACGCTCCGGTACTCCCTTGCGGTACTGCCTGTTTGTCGTGGTAGCGATTTGTTATGACCAGTGTAACCTTCTAGGTCTTGTCACCCCTCCTTCCGTAAGGAAGTAGAAGATGGGAAATGAGAGGTGAGAGGCGTGCGTGTAAAAAAAGCAGGGCTATTTTTAGAGTACCAGTACAGTTGATTTTATTTTTTATATGGAATCATTGTATTTGTAAAAAACGAACTAAAAAAATTATCAGTTTCAGTGTCTGTATTTCATTCTTTGCTTCAACAACTCAATCTTTCTTAATTTTTCCTTTATACCTTTTCTTCTTGTTCCAGCAATTAAATTCTAAAACTGCTGTAAGCACGTTATATTCACTTCCAACATTGAATACACTCTTGACCTCTTTTCCTGGTGTCATAATTGTTTTTGTTTTTGACATTGGCAATCTCGGTTTTTATGGGCAGTTTTTGGACATAGTTTTTCTAGTTAAGTACATATGTATGTATAAAACTATGACTGTATGAAGCTACTTTTTATTGCTTTCGTACATATCTGTATTTTCGTATTTCCTTCAAGCTAAGCATTCACTTTGAAATTTTAAGCTAAATTGTTTGCGGCAAATATACTTTCAAGATTTGTCAAAACAAAAAAAAAACCGAAAAGATATTGTCTAAGACCGCTTGACAGAACTTGTTACAACACAGCACATTGGGAAGAGTGGACTATGAAAAATATACACAAAAATAGCTGAGCAAACTGCTTTGTTGTAAAAAGTAGCAAGTAACTATGTAGTAAGTTCCTACAGTTCACTTCAGCAGTTCATTTAATAGAAAAATGTAACAAGCCACACATAAGAAAGTTGAAAGATAAAGTGAAAAAAGCTCATTGACATTGACGTAGTGGCATTTCAAGCGAAACGCTCATAATTTCGGCAAAAGCACATAGAAAGACGATTTCATTATTACAGCGTTTTCTTTCATCTCTCCGTACTGTTAGATGCATCTGTGCAACATTTTTCATTGCAACTAGCAACATTATCAATACAACATATGGGTCGACAATACTAAATATTTCTAGTTATAATGGGCGTCTTTATTTGATATTCATCAGCAGTAAAACGTTGCCGCTTTAACACTCACGCACATCGTCATTTTGTATTATTTAGACAAATACTTTCCACTGACAACGTTGATTACTCAGTGTCATGCACTTTGTCAAAGGTGAATGCTTTTGTTGTTGCTTTTGCTGCTTGCTTACCGCCCGCTTGAAACTTATCAACTTACTTACCACATCAATGCTGCTGCAATGCAAGTACACATGTTTGATCTTTTTGTAATGATCTATAACACAAACGATCTTTGTTGTTGCATCCTAAAAATAAATACCAAACCCTCAAAAAGAAAAGAGTATATTCAAAATTCTATGCACATGTAGACACATTTTCTGTTTGGCATATCAATTTCACTTTAACCAATCTTTCACTCATTCTTTTCTTTCATTACATTTGTAATCTATCTATCTCTGTGGGCTTTCAGTTTAAAAATAACGGTTCAAAGTGCTCGCATAATAATAGCGTGACAAATTTTTGTCTCCTCGTTGAATGATGATGTGCTTTGAGCAGTGTGGTATGTGATGTGATTGAATGATCGCAAGTGATCTGTTGATAGCGTACTAAATTACTATAAATTTTCAATGTAAGTTTTCGAAATTTCAGAAAGGCGTGAGTCAGTGCGTTGAGCTGTCAAGCCGCCGCTTTTGATTGATGGGGACATTTTATAGGAATTTTTTTTTATTTTGGGAGTTTTTGTTAGATATGCAAGATCTGTTTTGAATCGCTATACGATAAAGGGTTATTTCTAAAGTTAATTGTTTGTAAATGAATAAGCTTGTCTGTGTAGTTAATTAGTGAAAGCATATTTAATTATCTTAAAATCATACAGAGAACTAAAAGCAAGTGTGCGTAGGGAACAAGTTCTTTCAGCTGTTTAAGGCGGGGAAAAATTAGAGAGGGGCTCAACAAGTAAAGTCTTTTTAACATAACTTCGGTTGATAAGATTGCAAGCGAGGAAAAGTTTAAATAAATAAGAGGAGTTCGCAAGGTGGCTACATTTAATTTTCAAAAGGGGAATGCCTTATAAGGGAGCGCATAAAAAGTTATGTCACCCATTTCTTCAACATGACCATCCTTGCAAAAGTTGTTAAGAGCATTCTTATAGCTTGGCAAGCTGATACAGCAGGAATAATTATGACCCATTTACTATGAAACTTGTATACCCATTCACGCTTCGCTGCTTCTTAGAACTTATAATACACTCAGTCGGATTTGTATCATTATATCTCCGTAACCATTTGAGATATGGAACTTAAACACATCGTTTAACGTAGCACTCATTAGCACATTTCTTTTGATACCCATATTGAAAAAACACATTTTGGATCAACTTGGTCCAAGTATTGGTCGATATCTCCGAAAATGGTGTAGTTATCGAAATAAGAAATATCCTAAACTTAAGTTAGACATCTAGTAATGCAGCAGCGAAAGTTCCATTTAATTATATTCAACGGATTTTGAGTGATGCGCGCGACAGACAGACAGACAAAAATTCCAACAACTTTTGATTTGGATTATATGGAATTAATCAATCAATTTTGCTTGAAAATTTGCAATGTGACAAGTTTATGTGTTAAGTTATTTTATGCTATATTACTGCATTGTTGTTTATTTGATTTTAGCCTATGATATATTGTCTTAAAAATATATGATATGTTATGCTAAGCAATGATGTATTATGTCATGCTATGTTAGGTCGGCAATGTTGTACTATTTGACGTCGTTGATATGTTTTTTTTATATTATATTACGTTATGTTATGATTTGTTTCGTTACGTGACGTATAACTTCAGGTAAAGTTATATTATTTAGTGTTATGTTACTCTGTGTTGTGGTTTGTTAGGCCTTATTAAATTGTGTTTTAGAAAAGTATAATGTGCTGTATGTTACATTCTATTGCATAGAGTTAAAATAATCTGGCATTACATAATCTAACATAGCATAGTCTGACATGTGATTACGTAACTTAACATTAACTGAATTGACATAAAATCACTTAAAAAGCAAACCGAATTTTTAGTAATCACGATATGATTAAAACGAAAGTATTAGCTTGAACTAGCAAGAGTTAAGAATAAATGTAAAGTTCATTGTACAGTTGGGATACAGTCCTAAACACTTTTTTGTTCAAGTTTGCAGGGAAGATATAATTTCTTCAGGGAAGATATACTTTCTCTGGGCATGTAGTCACTGCTCCATCTCAAATTTCACATAATTTCTGGTTAATAGTTATCTTTGTAAAGCTAATTTACCTTAAAGAATTAATACTTTTTCCCCCCAACAAAAATTTTCCATTAGTTTCTCCCAAACGATTAAAAATTGAGCATATGAAATTGGAGCTTGAATGAAACGTTGAATTCGCTAAGCAAAAAAAAAACCGCAAAAGCATTTTCCATAGGTACTTAATTATCTACTATAATCATTTCGCTGCAATAAACAAAATGTAATTACTGCTTTTGCTAAAAAACAATTTTTTTCTTCAGAAATAGCAAACTGTTACAAATTATACAAGCCACTTTATAGAAAGAGGGAAGCGTGGCAACAACAACAAAAGCAGTAACTCAAAACACTTTAGCTTTTGTAAAAAGCCAATAAATAATTTATTGGGACATACATATGTATGTGTGGGTTTATAATAGTATTGGTAGTATAAGTGGCAAAAGTGAGGCAAAAACCCGTAAATGTGAATTCTAACAAGAAGAAAAAAAATCGCAGTAATTATTTTTTAATGTAACAAAATAATATCAGACCAAAACGATCAAGTCACGCAAATCTACCAAAGTCACAAAGGTAGCCAGCAAGCAAAGTACGAGCAAACAACAAGAGCGGTAAAAGCAACAAAAGCAGTACTACCCCGTATTAAGTAGCAGAAGTAATACAGTGGTAAACATGGCAAGAATGGTAAAAAGAAGGTAATAAACAACAACAAGAAAAACCAAAATAATAAACACAGGCAGCGTGAAGAAACGTAAGAAATTTAATAAGAAATTTCAATCATCGCACGAAAGTGCTACGGTATTACGGGCACTCACACAAGACATTACAAACACACATCCCTATTTATAAGTTCTTTTTGAATTGCAAGTAGAATATAGCGCTAGTAACGCAAAGCCAGAAAGCTGACCAGGAATTAACCACTTTTTCGAAGAAAATTTGATTTAAATCAGGGACGGAAAATAATGATTTTTTTGCTTACTCAAGAATGATGGTTATTTTATTTTAAATAATTTTAAATAATAAAAGTTAAAGTGTCATAAGTTTTCAACTAGGTGGAACTTCGGCTTAAGAATTTGAAGGAACACCTCTTTCGCGCGACGTAGTTGGTCCTAAACATATCTTATTGAAAATTCGACTATAAATTCTTGAAAATGGGTGTGAAAATATGCGTGCCTTTAGTTCCATGTCATAAATACCCCTTGCCACCATTAAATACTTTTCCTAGATTTAAAATAGAATTTTCAAGAACTTATCTTTAGGATCACGAACTTTAGAGTAAGAGGTTTGTTATTTAAAACCTTTTTCTTTAGTTCAGGATATATGACGCTTTAAGTTTTATTAGGAATAATAAAATAATTATCATTCGCGAGTAAAAAAAAAATAATCATTATTTTCCGTCCCTGAAAAAAAAACCGTTCCTAAATTTTATGCCTAGATTTTAGTTTTAGTCTTCACACATGAATAAGCCGTAACCGTTAACTTGCAAACACATATGTGAATCACTCTAGTTGCGGTCAAGAAACACGCACGTCTCTTATAGAGGTTAAAAAGTGATTGTGTTTGTAACACAGCGAGGCATTAGCTTCCGTTGTAGCGCACAGTAGACGTGATATAAGGTAACTACCTACTTGTTCGGGAGCATTTCGAAAGAGTCCCAAAATTATCCCGAAAAGCAAGATAAAATGATGCGGTAACGATTGACTTGATTTCAAAAAATGCCCAAAAATGGTGCCAAAAACCGCCTCGAAATTATCCTGAAATGGTACATAAGAAGTCATGAAATTAACCGTTAGTGATTCAGAAATGATAACGAGAGACTGATTCTAAAACAGTCCGGAAATGGTCTTGAAAAGGTCAAGAAGATAGACAAAGCCAAAAAACCGACAAAGTTCCGTAAACAGTCCGCAAGGGTCGCGAAATGATACCCGAAAAGTCCCAAAATGATCCGAACCCTTTCTAATTCTGCTACTAGCTATTTTCTATTGCTATATTACATAAACTCTACTACAATATTCTGCTACAATTTTTTATTTCCGTTGCATCCCAAAAATATTTCGATCTACTCCAAACCTTCAAATTTCGAGCTCAATTGGAAATTTGCATGACCGCTTAAGAATTAACTTTCAAAACTATCCGTCCTGCTTGAATCCACCTTACAATCTCAGACGAGACGACTCTTGGGGTTTCCGAGGGAATGACTCCTGGAGAGCTGACAAGATCAACTGAAGTACACATATACTCCTCCTTTGATCTTGTTAAGTGGCGTATTATTTATTTAAAATTCGTTGAGTAAACAATTTAAAAAAAAAAAATAATTTTTTTAATGTCATTATAATTAGTCTTCGAAATAAACGGCTAAGTAGAAGATCATCCCATTTCAAAATATTTTTCAAAAACGGTTTGTTTTTGTTTTTTCCTGTTTTGAAAAGTTTATTTTTTTTTATTTTTCCTTATAAAATGAACTTTGGCACTTTCAAAGGCGGTATAGAGATATATAAAAAAAATTCTAAAAAATCAAAGTTCGAAACTTAATTTTGGACTGAAATTTTTGCATTATACCTCTAATATATCTAAGGATATCCTCACATTTTTAGAAGGTTGTTTTCGTTTTTTCAATTATATAATTTGTTTACTTTTTTCTAACAATTTTTTTTTCTAATTTCTTGTTAAGTTTAATTAGTCAAACACAAAATTACTCAATTTTGATGACTGAAATTTTTTATTTATAATTAACAACAAATTTTTTTGGAAAATATTCAAAAATTCATATTTTTGGGGAAAAAAAAAACAAAAAAACGGCCTTCTGAAAATTCCAAGAGGTATAATACAAAACAATTTTAGTCCAAAATTTAATGACGAACTTCAATTTTTAAGATTTTGAAAATTTTTAAATAACAATTTATCGTTTTTGTCCCACTGCAAATTGTTGGCATTTTTGTAACAAGTTCAAGTCAGTCCAAGCAGCAGGCGTGCAGACGGTTAGCTAGTTGACCAACCGGCGACTAACACAATTTAGCAGAGTAAACATATCACAAAGGGTTGCGTTTCAAATTACAGTTTTTTGCTGCAATTTTTAATTATTCTCCTGCCTTTTTTTGCAAGTTTTACAAGTTTATTTTGATTTAATTTCCAGTTCCTTACGTTGTTTTTAAAGGCGTTCACTGATTTATAAAACGAACTTCCGCGGACGAAATTGTTTATTATTATTTTTTTTTGCCTACTCAACTTTCATTTTCTCCAATGCACTAAATGCAAGGGGTTATTGAAGTTCACAAAAAAAACCTAAACCCGCTCTTCAAGTACATTTGTTATTTGGCTAACTGACTCATATGAAAAGTTTTTGCTTGTGTTTGTACTTTTCTGCAAATCACTTTTGCACGACTCACAAATTATTTAACCAAGTGTGAATGAATGGCGTTTGTGCGGTAAGAGGAGCAGCTAAATGTTGCCATTCTAAGTCTGTTTAATCATTTAAGTATCTTTTGATTTGCTACCGTTGGTTAGATGGTTTTTGGGGGGGGGGCAACTAGTTGCAGGATAAGTTGATGGTTGCCAGATTTGGTAGGAATTTTTTTTTATTATTTAAACCTTCTCTGATTTACACATTTTCCTTGAGCTAATTGAAATCACTCGCATTTTCTTCATATAATAAAATTAGTACCTGGGCATCCGAGCTTTATTCGACATTTTTCGAGGTTGCCATATAATTTAGTTTTGTTGCATATACTGATGAGAAACGGCATTCATTTCGTTCAATTAGTTTCGTCATATTGATATACATCGTAAAAACATAAATACATATAAAGGGTATCCCTGCCTAGAATTATTATTGTTGAAACACGATTTTGTTTTTAAATTCCGCTTTCGATAAAAATCTTTTAAGTGCCAACACTTTTATAAGAGTGCTTAGATTGTAGCAGATAACTAATATATGTACGAAATTTCATAGAAATGTTTCGAGATATTTTCCAAATAATAACTGATGTGACAAAATATAAAGATAAAGGATTTAGATGGCAGCCCCAGATTTTAACGCTACCTGGCAATATATTTGTTGAAATACGACGCATGTTGTTGTTGTTGTTGTTACTAACAGTGCTTCGCCCTGCCTAATGGGCACGATCACTCTGAGAATCGTCATCAAGCTCCTCTTACGAGAGTCCAAGTAAACGAGCAGTTTTAACAGGGTTGGACCAGAGTGATATTGGTGTCAGAAGAGTGGGTTCAATTGAACAGAAAAAGAGATGTTTGGTATCGTGAGCGGACATACCACATGCAGGGCACATATTTGGTATGGTGGGGTTTAGTCTGTCTAATCTGTCATGTCCCACCCACATATACGACGCATAGTACCTTTCACTTCAAGCTTATATTGGCATACCTCGCTAGATTAAAAAATAAATAAAACAGCTAGCAACCCTGTGAAAACTTTGTAGTCACTCTTCGAACGCATCAACCAAGGGCAGTGTTGAGATACTCGTATATCTAACTATTTTTGAATCCGTCTTTTTTGAGCTTCATAGAACATGCCATGCCAAGCATATGGAATTTCGAGTTGGGGTCACTTAGTTTTTATTTCTTTTCTAAATTTTAGCCCCCATAAGTCCCATTGCCCAACAGATTGACAGGCATTTAAACAAATTTATTAATTGTTATTCGGGTTTGCCTCTTCAATTTTTATTTAACATGTCTTTTGCAATTAAACGATGATTTTCACTTTGTAATTAGGTTTCTAATTTCTCATGCGCTACACACTGCTGACTCATAACTTTCGCAGTGATTTCCATTCACTAGAAAATAACTCACATTATTTTGGCATTTATTGTAAATACTTTTTTCACTCATTTTGCCATTTAAGTGGCAATAATTTTTATTTCAAATCTAAAGTACAAAGGTTCTTTATTTTTCTGTCAGTTTTATAGCTTTGGTCAGTAGAGCGTTGGCAGGTTTTTAATCCATTACAATAAATGTAAGCAATTGACTTCAAAAGTTGTGGTATGTTTATTCGTGTCTACTTAAGCAAATAATTGATGTGTAATTAAAAAATGTTGCTTTTTTATTTAAGGTGTAGCTTAGTTTATTAAATACTTTTTGGCCACAAAATTGTGTCACTCCCGATTTTCGCAATTCATATTCAACTTCAAATGCCCATATTTGACAGTGAAAACGTTAAAAAAATTTTGAAATGTGACAGATTGAGTGAAAGCTTTAGCTATGAGTGGCATTTTTGTTGAGAGTGTCAGAAACTTAATGAGGTGGGCTCTGTGGTTGTTCGAAAATAAAAATATATCTATGAGTTGTTTCATGTAAAGAATTGATTTTAAAAATGAGGAACAATTAGATACTTAGCACGTGTTTTCTTACATTCCACAGTTGAACCGCGATTTTCTATTGTCATGTTGAGTTAACTACAGTCAGTGTTGGGTGTTAATCAATTCATTTTTTAATTGATTTATTAATTGATTAAGAAAGTAATTGCAATTAAATCAATTACAATTAAAGTAATTGCAATTAAATAAATTGATTTAAAATTAATTGCAATTAAAATTTTAATTGCTTTTTGCAATTAAATTATTTAAAATTAAATTAATTACAATTGAAAAAATTCTAATTAATTTTTTAAATGTATTATGAAGCAATTAATAATAATTAACCCTTTTTTACAATTACCTGGGTAATTCTTGATTGATTTCATTCAAATATTCAATACAATTTATCAGGGGCACAGAATTTTCACGAAAGTGATATTTGAAAGATATCAAGCAACTTTTTGCCATATATATAACCTACATGTGCTTGCAGTAGAGGTTTGCCACAATAAAACACCACAGTACCCGGCTAATAGTATACTAGATAGGGTCCGGGTAGCGCGTATATTGTAGAAGTTGCAATTATACAATTATAATTTGCCCAACACTGAGTACAGTTAATAAAATTCCTACGCAACGGCAAACTTACACTGAGAGTTTAGACGATCATATCATTTAACGACAAATAGCTCATTGAATTTGGGCAAACTATTGCGCTCAAAATTATCATTCATTGGCGCTTAATCGGTTAGGCGATCGCTTTCAGCGAGATTTGAAACATATTGGAAACATAAACGAAGGTTAATTCATCCTTCACTTTTTTTTCCAACCCGGTTGTGGTCTCGCGACTCATCTTTTGTCGAAATAATAAATAAATCCGATTCGTGGTACTAGTACCTTCTGTTACTTGCCTGACTGCCGTGATGGGGACTTGACTCCGGCGAACCTTTGGCTTATATTCTAGGTGCAAGATTTGCTGTGGAATGGAAGTTTGCGCTGCTTATACGCAAAGATGCTTTCTGTGTGCCACATGAGCTTTCTGCATATCGCAAGAACCATTTTTACAGTTTGATCTGAACTTAAAATGAAATAAAATTATATTATTTAAATGTTGTGTATCATGTTGTGATGATTGTTTCAATAGAAATGAAATGTAATTGTGATGTTTATAGAGAAAAATAATGTAAGTGAAATATTTATGTATAAATGTTGTTATTGTTAAAATAAGGAATAATTTGCTAATAAGTGTTTTCTGTTTTATGTTTTCATATTTAAATAAATCAGACTCCCTGAGGAAGATGTAAAAACACATCGAAACGCGTAGGAGGAAAGAGAAAACATAGTTTTTGTCTTAAAACCATCGGCCGAAAAGCTCGTTATAATTAAAAGATAAATTATTAACAATTGGCCCAAAATAAACAAATAAAATTTTTTTCTTAGGGCCATTTTCACAGTGCCTATCGATTCACAATTTTATTTTACCTATTTTGAAATATTTTTACTGTCCAATACAAAATAGACAGCCTTATGATTTCAAACCCAGTTTAACTAACCAATGTTGAGCGGTTAAACTCTTGTTAACTTTCCTTGAAAATTTAAAATCTAGCGTTAACTGTGGAACGTAAGTTAACACGCTACTGTGAAAATGGCCCTTAGTATATTAAAATTATAACGAGAAATTTTGTTTGCATACGATATTAAAAAAAAGTCTTATAGGTTTTATTGAGATTTTTCGTAGAAAGTTCTCGATGCGAAAGTATGATATTACTTTAAACATAAAAAAACGCATTTATCAGATTTATCGTATAATCGCACCTTTAGTAGCATCACTTTGCCTGATTTCTGTACGAGTCAGCGAGTATTCAGAACGATGCAATAAAGCCGACATGCACTGATTTGGTTTTTTTGAAATATAAATACTCACTTTTTACTGATAAACTTCTGCGAATTCCATGCTTTAAATAAATTATCGATATTATGAAAAATATCTATAAAAAATGCAATAATTGTAAAAGTAAAAAAATGTATCATAATACTAACTATTGGCCCTGAAAATCATATTTCAACGGAATTTTACCTGGAAACACTGCGAATAAATTCATGCGCAGCAAAAAAATTGTTTTTCAGCAACTGTGTACATTGTATCTATGTTTTACGAGTATAGTTTTGTAGGGTTTCTTTTCATGCAAGTTGATTCGACCTAACTTTTTTCCAGCTTTATGGCCATGTAAGCTTCAATGTATTACCATTTGCGCGTTACGCCCTGCAGCTTGAGTTGGGATGCCGAAAGTAAGAGGAGATTGAAAAGTAAAAAACAAGTCGCTTCAAAAAAAGAGCGAAAAATAAAGAAGCAATGTTGAAGTAATGACAAAAATCAAAACTTCGTTAAATGCGCTAATCATTAGACAAAATTCATAATTTTCGCTCATTGACCTCTTTTATAAGTATCAATTATTCAGTAGCGGCTGATATGTACCCAACTATTTGTGGTAAAAAACCAAATCAATAAATATTGCTTGCTTGCATATTTCCTAAACCAAATAAATAAACAAATAATGGCAGGTTTGAAAATTAATTGCACTTTCAGTTGTTTGATACGCAAAACGTGGTTAACCTTAATTTGTGTATGTTAAGTGGCGCGCGAATGGCAGGCCAATGCGGATGAACAAATATATTGATGAGGAGATAAACAGCTAGGCAACGAGCAAGCTCTTTGCTTGCTATAAGTAAAGGCGGTATCACTTAGGCCCGGTTTTTCAGTACAAGTTTAACTCAATTTGTCAGTTAAACTAAGCTTAAACTTGTTGCGCAGTTTTTCAGTCAACTTTAAACGAAGTTTAAACGCAGTTTAAGCGGTCAATTCGGCAGGGTTGAACTCTAGTTAACCTGTCAGCTGTTTTGCATATTTGATGGTTTTGGTTGTGAAACAATAAGCTGAACGCAATTTCGAAAGGACGATATTTTTATATTTAATTAAATACTGAATATATCATCTGACGAAAGTGATTATAGTGATGCAGAAATTGGCGAAATGCTAGCTATTACAATACTGAGGAGAAGCAATGGCGTTGAATATGTATACAAATATTATCTGTTGCCGTATCTAGATAAAAAAAAAACCAATGTTGCCGTATAAAAAGCAAATATTAACAGCGGCCTAAAACTCACACTGAAAAACCGCTCTGCAGTTTAACTGGAGTTTAAATTTATGCCGAGTTTAAGCAAACTTAGTTTAAACTGAGCTTAGCCAAGGACTGAAAAACCGGGCCTTAACATGTACCAACTGGCAGACATGGAGGCTGCAACATTTACCTTTGTAAGTAATGGCGAGGTATAAGCCAGGGCGCCCACATAACAGTTGTACGAGAGAGCATTGCAATTTCTCATTGAGAAGTATGTCGTTCATTATCAATAATTTAAATATTAATTTCCTATTAGGGTCTTTCTATGTCAAATCGTCACATGGTTAAAATCGACCACTTCCGATTCGAAAAAAATTGATTGAAGATTTTAGTTTAACATAAAAAGTATGTTTTGCTAAAGAAAAAATATGAAAAATTTTTTTTACAAAGTTATGCAATTTTTAAATTTCACTTTTTTTATGTTTTTTAAAGTAAATTTTTTTTAATATTTCGGAAACAACTGAAATTAGAGGTATAAAAAAAAATTTTTAAAAAAATGTTTTTAAATTTCTAATTTTAGAAAATTTTCGATTTTTTAAAATCGAATAACTTAAAGTTCGCCATTAAACTTTGCATTATACTTCTGATATATTTTAAGATATCCTGAAACTTTCAGTAGAGTGTTTTTTTTTTGGTTTATCCAAAAATATGAATTTTGTAATTTTCTTTGACATTTTTTTTTTTTTAGTTTTTTTAGTCAAGTTTAACTAAAAATTTTTGTTGGTGCTAGTTCAATATAAAAACAGTATAGTAAAAAAATGTGAGCATATTTTTTTTTTAAGCAATGTGGTACTCTTATCGAATTATGAATTCTAAAACTGATTTATATAAAATTAGGGCCAATTATTTCTTTGGAAATTTTTTTTTAAATGTGATATAAATATTACTGACCAAATATATTGGCATACTGCTTAACATAATAAAATAAGAAAAAAAATTAATATATAAAAGAAATAAAAAGTAAAAAATCTATTTTTTTCGTAAACACTTAGCGACTTATGCTTGGGAGCGCTTATGGGCAAGCAGATGCTTGATTTTCTGTTCCTTTAAATTTTAAATGTTTTCAGGCAAGCAGTAAAAACTGAAGCTAGCATCGAAATGACCAGTAAATAAAGTATTATTTTATTGAAAACCAGCTTTTCTCCAATTTTTTTTTCTAGTTTACTTCAGTTCTGATGCAAGCGTGGTCTTATATTCCTGGTCTAAGATCTTATTTTGTTTCTATTTTATTCAAATAATCTTTTTTATTAAAGTAAGTACCCATTATTTTATAGTTATTCCATAGCCCCGATTATAAGCAGATCTGTGAAGTTACATTTGAAGTTATTTGCGCATGCGCAACAGCCTCAAGCGCAGCATACAGCAACAACAAGTTGCTTTCAGTGAGCAATCAAACGTTAAAAGTTAGATTTGTTGTTTGCAGCAGCGACTGTTGCCTGGTTAGTTATTGGAAAAGTGAAAATAGCCTTGAAAGTAAATAAGAAATTTAATATCTAATATGAATTAGGGATGTTAAGAAAAGAGAGTTTAATGAGACCGGATTTTAAAAATTTATAGAGCATGCCTAATTAAATAAAAACAATTACTAGACGTCCGAAAATTTCTATTATATTATCCATGGCTCATATTTATCGACCCTACCATCGATGTTTTCATACTAAATTTTAAGTATGAAATATGTTGACAAGAGCTCTGATTAATAGAAATTCTAAGAATATTTCCTAGCCATGTGAGCTCTAAAGTCATACGAAGTTAGAAGTTTTGGAGACACTGGCCAAATTGTGAAATTGCCCGAAATGTTTGTATGTTAATTGCAATTGCGCTAAATTTTCTATGCAATTGTGCAAATTTCGCTGGTATCGATTTATGGATAGTCTAGAACAATATTATCGTTAATGGGCTATTGGTTAGTATCGATAGTCTTGACTGCAAAGTAATATGTTGAGATATCCTGAAACGTGAAATGATATTCACCTCATAACTGTCCAAATTTTTGAATTCCGATTACCTTGCCATCGTTTCACTTCCATGCTGAGCGATGAATTGCGTTCTAACTCCGATTTGAAAAAGTCCGTATCGAAAATCGATATAAATTAGCAGCTTCCATCTCTCGGAATCGCAATCGAAGCTCCGTACCATCTCTAATGCGAATGTGTGTACATGTGCTCACATATATCTCTGATGAGCTTCAATATTATAGAGCTCAATATTATACAGGGTGTTTTTTTTACAGGTTTGTTTTTCGAATAGAGATAAAACTGGCATTTTGTGGTCAAATCTGGCAACTCTAATGTCATTTATGTTCAGTTTGGTTTGCCATTTCATCATGAACAGGTTGACAAAAGAACAACGCTTGCAAATCGTGCAAATTTATTCGAAAATAATGGTTCAGTTCGCGAAGTTTACCGTGAGCTCCGTCCATTTTATGGTCGACATAATCGTCCATCAGAGCAATTAATTCGGTTAACCATGGATCGTTTTCGCACTACGTTTACTCTATGTGATAATACGCATCCGCAGAGACGTCAAACAGTGCGCACCAAAGAAACAATTGCCGCTGTAGAGCAAAGTGTTGAAGAGGACCCGAATGAATCGATTCGCCACCGTGCACAGCAATTGGAGCTTTGTCCATCAACTTTATGGAAGATTTTGCGCAAAGATCTTGGCTTGCGACCTTACAAGATCCAGCTTGTGCAAGAATTAAAGCCGCGAGACCATGCAATGCGTCGTGATTTTGGTGTATGGGCCGAAAATGAGATTGATTTCGATGCTGATTTTCATCGCAAAATTTTGTTCAGTGATGAGGCTCATTTTTGGTTGAATGGCTACGTCAACAAGCAAAATTGCCGCATTTGGAGTGAAGAGAATCCACATGAGACCCTTGAAACGCCATTACATCCACAAAAACTGACTGTTTGGTGTGCTCTATGGGCTGGTGGAGTCATTGGGCCATACTTCTTCCGCAATAATGCTGGAGAGGCAGCTACCGTTAATGGAGACCGGTATAGAGCCATGATAACCGACTATTTTGTTCCCGAATTGGATGGCATGAATGTGGATGAGTTGTGGTTCGAACAAGACGGCGCTACATGCCACACAGCGCACGTCACAATCGATTTATTGAAGGAAACATTCGATGAGCGCATAATTTCGCGGAATGGACCTGTCAATTGGCCACCAAGGCCGTGTGATTTGACACCATTGGATTATTTTCTTTGGGGATATGTGAAGTCGCTCGTCTACACCAACAAACCAGAAACGTTAGGGGAATTGGAAGCCAACATTCGTGGCGTTATTGCCGACATACGGCCCCATATGCTCGAAAAAGTGGTTGAAAATTGGACCTGTAGAATTGGCTTTATTCGAGCCAGCCGCGGCGGCCACATGCCCGAAATCATATTTAAACATTAATGGCATAAAATTATCCTTCCAATAAAGCCAAATTGATGGACCTTAAAACGATTTTCTTGTGTTTTATTTCAATTCGAAGTTCTATACCCCTAAAAAAACACCCTTTACTTATACAATTCTCTTTGTTTTTATAAAATTTTTTAATAAATGTTTATTCTTCGCAGCCGCTTGCAATTTATCATTTCTACGTTCGCTTTCTATTGCCTGTGAGCGACTATGTACCTCAATGCGTTGTAATATGTATTTTGCAATTATTATTAATAAGTGAGCTAGAGGCAAATAAAAAAATATTTATAAAAAACTAGTAAAAACATAAAAAATAAAACATATAAAAAGCAAAACACAAAATCAAAATATTAGCAAAACACGTCCACATTTTACTTATTTACTCGCTTCAGCGATAGTTAAGCAAACTCAGGTAGTAAAGAGGCTATCAATTTACCACTGTCAATGACATGCAGCTACAGACGTCGTTGTAAGCGAGCTTGTCTCTTTGTATATGTTCACAATCAACGTACTATTTATTTGTCTACAACTAAGTGATCACGATTTTTTAATTAAATCACAATATGTTCAATATGTTTATTTTGTATTGCATTTCAATTGAATCGCTGATCTTTGATTTCAGCTTACCCACATACTTAACTACATTCAACATTACTCCCCATAAATTGCCAATTCGTATGTTACTATGCATTCATAACGCTAAGGAAACTCAAATTTAAGCACATATTTGTTGGTGGAAAAAAAAAATCGCATATTATTAAGCGTTCGTTGACTCAGGCGTGCTTGCTCAACGAAATTGAAAGTTCAATAGCTTAATTTATTATTAATTGCATAAATTGTAAAATGATACGTTGGGCACATACAAAATTATATTATATGCATATTTTATCGGAGAAGTATAATTTAAAAAAAAAAAATAATCTTTAAATAATGACATTAATTTTGTAGTCAAAAATATGTGCCATAGACAAGCGAAATCGTTTCTTCCTGAGCAACTTTTACTCATAGTTCAGGGCTGATTTTGTTGATAAGCAAATTATTTAGAACGAAAGTAATCCATTTTCAACTTTGGTTTTGTAACAAACAGGTTTCGGCGTTCCGCCATCCTCAGTGTGTAGAACGAAACTACACAGAGGATGGCGGAACACCGTAACGGGTTTGTTACAAAACCAAAGTTGACAAAGGATGACGGAAAATCGTTCCAATATACATAAATTTTCCACCCTGGCGGAAAATCAACAAATAAATCAAAAA
Source organism: Merzomyia westermanni (assembly GCA_949987695.1). Lineage (NCBI taxonomy): Eukaryota > Metazoa > Arthropoda > Insecta > Diptera > Tephritidae > Merzomyia > Merzomyia westermanni. The sequence continues at coordinate 14,900,084 of OX465293.1, read as the reverse complement.
GTAAGTCCTTTTTAATCCATCTAAGACAGTGACTGACTGACGGATTCACTTATTGTACTTACCTTTGAAGTCTGATGAAGCTGATGCACGGATAGATTCCAAAATTTTGATCTAATTACTAATCACTACCCATTGTTTTTAATAGAAGCAGTGGGGCTCCAGTTACCAGTTATCTGTAAACGTGATGCATAATTGAGACCTTAAACCGTTTTTTCACCCAATAGAAAAGAGTTTTGATTATAAGTTATCCAATTCACTCATTTTTGCAAAGTTCTATCAAATAAAGTATTTTCAGAATGACATAAATAGAACTATTATTTCCATTTAATGTTTACAACACAATATTACTTAGAATTAAGGATTTTACGAAGCTTCAATTCCGTTTCCGTTAGTTATTAATAGTTTTAAGAAGAAAAATTTAGAGACAATTGTTTTAGATTTTTGTATATATCCATTCCAGAAACTACTAGACCTCTTCCTCAGCGACATTTTCCACGTTCTGGAAACCTTTACGCTATCAGAACGATGGTTTGTTCGTCAGCTAAAGTACTATTTGTATTCATTTTACCATATCAATCATAACAATTCGTTTTGAACTGTTGGTATAATATACTATATATAGTGCGCGGTTCCACCCGATCTTACTCTTACTTACTTGTTTCCATTTTATTTAAAGAAATTTTATTACGCTACTTAAACCAGTTTTGCTGCCAAACGCGGCAGCCTCAAATAAAAACAAGTTTTGTGAATATAAATAATGTCAAATGGCAGAGTTCGCCGTTATGAAACAGCAAGCAACCGTTATTTATTCCATGAAAACTTTTCTACTTTAACGCCCATTTATAGAAATGTTATTTAATATATGGCACTTCGTGCAGGATTGCGGATTAATTAGAAATACTAGGTGCAACATAAATGCTTAGATAATTAAAAAGTTGCATGCAATTCGCAGAAAAAACAACGACATGATGCGCTTACTACAAATAAAGTACAATGAAATGAAATTATTTAATTGTTTTACCAAGCAAGCACAAATTGATTTTTATCTGTGCAATTTTTTGTGTTGGAATTTTTATTCAAGGCTTGTTAAGGCTTTCTGCATAAAAAAAATCGAAAAAAAAGTGAGCTAACAAAAACTAGCTGCATTTTCATTTAATTAATTTTCAATAAGCTTTTATGTCACAACAGTTTAGCTTTTTTTTTGCTCTCCAGGTTAATTGTTTACTAATTTTTATCAAATGCTAATCAAGAAGCGCTTCCGTAAACATTTTTAAAAATAACTTAAAGTAAACTTACTTTTATAACCGATATATAAGTGGTTGCAGTAGTAAATCTATTCAAAGGCTAAAACTAAATGTTTAATAAAGTTCAAAAACGAATTTATATAAATCATAAAAATAAAAATAAATATTCGTGGTCATCAATATTTTAAAAATATATAGATCATAACATCAATTCATTTGAATAGTTGGTTTACAAACTAAACAAACCGGAAGAGCACGTTCGGATTGTCAAAAATGGGCAGAGAAAAACAAAATTTCATCATAACCAAAGGTAAATGCCATCAATTGGCGCTGCTTGCACAAAGTTGTGGTAAAATGAAGAGAAATGCTAGTTCAGCTTACAAAAAAACCAAAGTTCGGTTCTGTTGGCCTAGTGGTTTACAGAACGTGCCAAAATTTATCTGATGAAGAAATCTATCGCTAGATCTATAAGAAAAACTGTGACAGCTCTCTCTAACTTTTCCTCCTCTTCTCTTGTACAAACTTTTATTAAATAATTAAAAAGATAGTTATAAAAAAAATAAAAACAATAATAATTTTCATTACTTAAAACAAAAATAAAAATAAAAATTATTATTCTTGACCTTGCGCTTATTTATAGTTATGAACAATATATTTAAAAGTTAAAAGAAACATTTTATATAATTCCAAAACGAACTTTCATAAATATATTAACTTTAAAAGTGGCATAGAAATATAAAAAAACACAAAAAAACTATTTGTAAATTTTATTTTACTTAAATTATTTCAAATTCTTTTCAAAAAAGTTTTTATCACCATGCTAGTTGCATCTGAACTGCGTCTCCTACTTGCTCCAACTCCAATTTGGTTAAAAATGTGAGTAAATCAATATGTTGATAGATAAAGATGATATAGATAAGATTATTATAACTATAAAAGGGAGATTGAATGGTAGAAAATAAGTGACAGTTATGTGTAGGTAAATACTCACATATCTTATCGGCTTGCTTCTGAACTTAGTCTCCTTTTGTAGCAGCCTCATTCGATCTCCAACTAACTACAGGGTGGCTGATGAAAGCCGCTACCAAAAAAAAATTAAATAACTTTTTTTCTATTTAATGAATCTGGTAAATTTTTTTTTATTTTGCAGATTGACTTTTACATTTAACAAAAATGGATAACTGGGACACTGAAACAAGAATTTGGATTGTCCGCCGCTATCACGCACTGGAGTCCGTAGTTTCGGTTCAAAGAGAGTATAGGCGCACGTTTGGCGGCAATCCTCCGAGCAGATGGACCATAATAAGACTTGTAAACAATTTTGCCGAGCATGGGACAGTCAACAGAAGACCTTACCATCGAAACCCTTCAGTTCGAACGGAGGAAACAATCGCTGCTGTAGCTGCTGCCATACAAAACAATCCACGTGTTTCGACAAGAAGCTTATCTGCTCAAATGGGTGTAAGCAGACAGTCATTACAGTCAATTATGCACAAAGATTTGGACTTATTCCCATATAAAATTCAAATGGCCAACAAACTGAACGCTGCAGACTTGCCGATTCGCTTGGAATTTTGCCAGAAGATGCTTCAAATGGTGGAAGAGGATGGAAACATGTTGAACTGTCCTTTCATGTCTGACGAGGCCCATTTCGATTTAAACGGCAACATAAACAAACAAAATTGTCGAATATGGAGTGCTTCCAACCCACAGATACTCCATGAGACGGAATTGCATCCACTTCGTGTCACAGTGTGGTGTGCAGTTTCATCACGCTGCATTGTCGGGCCCTACTTCTTCGAAGAAAACGGTCACACCGTTACGGTTACTGGAGACCGTTACTTGAGCATGTTGAGAGAGTTTTTCTATCCAGAATTACGCCGAATGAGAATTTCTTTCAACTCTGTGTGGTTTCAGCAAGATGGTGCAGCTCCTCATATAGCCCAACCTGTTATGACAGAATTGCGACGAAAATTTCTCAATAAGCTGATATCCAGAAACTCCACATTCCTTTGGCCACCCAGGTCGCCTGACCTTACTGCACCTGACTTTTTCTTGTGGGGTTATTGCAAACAGGAAGTCTTCAAAGCAAAACCAACAAATTTGAATGAACTAAGGCAATCCATTCGAGAAACAATTGCGGCTATTCCTGTCTCAACTCTCCAAGCAGTAATGAACAACTTTTTGGTAAGATGCCGCACATGCATCGACGAGCAGGGGGGGCATTTAAATTCCATTATTTTTAAAACTAATTAAGCTATATTTAATAAAATTTAATGAGCTTTAACATGAATAAAAGAAAAATGAATTCCATACACTGAAAAAAAATTATTTGAGTTTCTTAATGTAGCAAAATTCATCAGCCACCCTGTATTACATATTTCAGTGATTTCGACAAATTTTCGATTTATACTTCGTTACCTTTAAATGTCAAAATATTAGTAAACAATTTTATACTTAAGAAAAACACGCTAACAAATTTACTCAGTTGTCAAAACTACAGTATCTATTTAACTTTACACACATTTTTTTGTTGCATTCACGCGCATAATTTGTGCATTCATAACTGTGCCAACATCATAACGCTCCATGAAATACTGACATAATAACAATTAAAAGTCACTATCCGCTATTTGCCGGCTTGACCTTCAGCCATTAATTGTTTTAACATAACAAACGTGCCTTAGCGTGTACTTGAGTTGATTCGTTGGTTATATTTCGTTGGATTTATGCACGCGTTTCGAGCGCTAAAAAAATATCATTAAAATCTATTTTAATTGTACACACGATAAACCAACGATGGAGTGGAAAAATGTATGTAAGTGAACAACATTTGTTTGTGTGAATTGCCTGGTGTTGTTGTATGTACTACATGCGAGTAGGTGCTGTGCGTTGTGAGCTCAATCAATAGTTGTTGCAGGCAACTTTGTTGCGTATACGCGGTGTTGGCTCAAGGACGCTGCCCCATAAAAATACAAACAAATTTTTTTATGAATTTTTATTGCTTTTGAGGTTTGCTTTGATAAGTTAAATTTAAATGTTGCAATGCGTATACCGTGCTCTATTTTTTATTTTCAATTTTAGTAAGTAATTAATTTTTTTTTTCGAATAATATTTTTATTTTTTCGGTTAGTTTAAACTAAATGCAAATATTAAACTACAAAAGTGATTTAAAGTGAATACAAAGTGTACGTTCTCTTGTAGTTTCCGCTTTAAAAAATTGGTTGTGGTGTATTTTTTTCCATTAAATTAAATACATTAATATTTCAATCTCTTTTCAAGGCCATAAACTAATTTAAAATTGTTTGAAAGATTAATGGCCTTTTTCTAGCAAGAGTTAGCAGTCAAAGTAGATTAAGGCATTAAAGGCTTTGGAAGCATGAAAAATAGTTAAGAATTTTTAAAATAAATTAAGTACATTTAACACACCTTAAGTTGATGATCGATTGTAAAATACTATACGTTTTAGTCGATCGCACAGAAGTCTTGAGAAAATAGAGCAGACAGTGTTGTTGATCAAAACATTTGTTGTAATTTGCGCAGTGTTTAAAAGTCTTTGAGAGGAAATTATTTTTTTTATCAAGTCAACAAATTTCAAATAGTCTGGGAAATTTGCAGTGACATGTGTTTTCTTCATCATGTGATTTTTTTACCATGCGATATATATGATGTAATTTTTTCAGCTTCTCGAAAATTTTCTTTTCGATTATAAGTGACATGTGATTTTTTGATCATATGATTTTTTATCATGCGATATGTATATCTTGTGATATTATCTTTTTTCACCTTCTCGAAAATTTTATATCCGATTATAAGTGACATGTGATTTTTTGATCATATGATTTTTTATCATGCAATGTTTATATCATGTGATATTATCTTTTCCACCTACTCGAAAATTTTCTATCCGATTATAAGCGATTTTTTGAAAATGTAATTTTTTATCATGCGATGTGTGTCATTTGATATTAACTTCTTCAATGTGACCGACAACCAAATGACCTTGCGATCTCATGGTGATCTATAACATCTCTATAGCGTTATGTTGCTCTTTATTTTCGAGTGCAAGTTCCGTGGCAGGAGCAAATGTGAACTTCAACCAAACAATTTTGCATATTAAACTCTACATGTGAATTGTAATATTTCCATCATGTGATGCCGCTTTATTTTCTAGTTAAAATTACGCGGAAGATTGATATCTGAGCTTTATTCGAATCGCATTTTCGCATATGGTACTGTATGCAGTACATTTGATATTTATATCATGTGATATTGTTTGCATATATTTGCCTTTTAGTATTGAGGTGTTCCTCCACATTCATTTACTACAAACGCAGTCAAATGATTTTCAACTTCTTTTATTACTTATAGCAGTCAATGTAACTAGTAAAATTTAATTAATTAATTGAAAAGGGAAAGTCTTGCTGAAAGTTCAAAATAAATGAAAACAGAAAATCTTTGAAAAATCACCGAAATAAAAATTTAGGTTTTAATTTACGACAGCACATAGGCAGCATCCACAAATCGCATGGCAATAAAATTTTAATTACGGTTTTTTTTTGTTTTTGCTTTCGCTGCATATCAGTCAATGAAGGCACTTGAAATCTCGTCAGTTTTGTTGGAAAATGTTTTAGACGAATGTTTAAACAGGTTTTCGTTTTTGTTTTTGTATTTTTTTTTTAATCAAGATCATGCTAATGAATGTGGTTGTTCATGTAAAAATTCACACTTTTCACTTTTTCCCTGTTGTTATCACCTTTGCGGTGGCCGATAAACCTTTCAGATACAAAGGAAAAAGTGAAATTAATGTAAAATTCAATCGAAAGGCCATTAACTGAACATGTATGTATGTATATATATTTATGCTAGCTTTTACCAAACAACCCAAAACTTGAAAGAAATTTTTAGTTTTAAAACAAACAAAGAGATTTCTGATTGAAGATTTAAACCATAAAAGTTCATGATGACCGATGTCTTCTGCCGCAAATTTGAACCAGAGTATGATGGAAGACTGATTTTCGAGTTCCAAATAAACCAGACTTCGAGAAATTTTAACTGTTACTAAATTTTAATAATTTTTATAAATTCAAGTATTCGTGAAAAGAGCTCAAGCCCAAAAATAATAATATTTCACTTTTTGAATTTATGAAAATTATTATTGTTTTTTTTTTGGAAATGGATCTATAAGAAAAAGAAAGGCGGTTGTCTCTAAACATTTTTCCTAATCTATTCAATTAAAAAAATAAAACACAATAATAATTTTCATAAATTCAAAAAACGAAAAATTATTATGCTTGGCCTTGATGATTCATGATTATTTGAAAATGTACAGGCCGTAAATCAACAAAAATTGTTGGTATAAAAAAGCAATTTTTATAAATTATCAAAAATATTTATTTCTATAGAAAAACATTTTTTTTTCATGGTTATCTTTACAAAACAAAAAGTCCATTTCTATGCAAAAAAACTTAATTGCACCAAATTCCAACATTGTCGAACCATACGAAAAAGCTAAAATTCAGAATTCTAAAATAAATTGTTTGTTCGAAATTAATGCCAACGTAGTAAAACGCAAATTGATTAATCACAATAAAAGCAAATACAAGTATACCAGCATGCAATGCATGTTATTCCCCTTCCAGGTCTCTCTCTCTCTCTACAAGTGATGTCGATAAATGTCTTAGATGCTTTTATTTGCATTGCATTGCATTCCATTAAATGTTTGATGTGGTAAATTAAAAAAAAAAAAATTTTTTTAATTTGGTGTTGGCTTTTAACTATCTTTGTAGGCGCGGGTACATTCGATTGTTGTGCTAGTCATTTGATCAACGTGTTTCTAACGATTAATCACTGCGATAAGCATATACAATTTTGTTTGTTTAAAATAGTCAGCTCAGCCAATTGTTGGCGGCGGCATGTAGCTTTGTACATCAAATGCCGGAATCGGGTTGAGAGCGCACGTGAACAAATGACATGACAGACTAAGTGGCAGACAAGTCAAGGAAAAGTATTTATTAAAATGTAAATGTGTAGAGAGCATTCAACTGAACTAGTGACATGCGATGTGAAACTCTTGTAGCTTATATCACGCAATATTTTCCAATTATGATTTACTATATCACATAAAAATTGTGAAAAGTCAATCGATTGCATATGACTTAAATTCCTGCTCATGAACAATAATAACATATTTAATATAGCGGTTTATATCATTCTGTGACTTTAGATCATATGACTATACATCAAGTGATTTTATATCATGTGATTTTACATCACTTGGCAATATATATATATATGTGTGGCCAACCGAAATCGTTTTTCAAGTTTGTTTAAATAGAAAATTTCTATTGTAATCATACACCCCTGAGGAAACTTTTAATCAAATTAACAAATACTGAATTTTGTATCAATTCAAAAGAACTTTTCCAGCATATTGTGTCAGAACTTTTAACTGTTATTTTAAAGGTTGAATTTTAAAGCATAATACACTTACAACTAAAGGCGGTTGTGGGGATTGTAAGCACTAAAATCTTCAATAAATAAATCATGCCTCTACAACTCAAACGCACACAATTGTATGCCTGACCTTTCGTCTGCAATATTATTAATTTCAAATTAATTAAAAAAACAAAACGCTTCGTTCCCTTTCAATGCACAAATCGTTTGCAAATGATTTGCACTGCCAGACCAGCCACAGTAAATTTCGTGAGAACATACAAAAGACCACACATGTGCCTATGGCTTAAACCATCATGTAAAATCATACATCCGTCCATATATATAGAGATATCATTCGTAAATGTCATACACTCGTGCGCACACAAATCAAACGAGCACTATTATGATATCGCACAGCAAAACCGTAATTTATAGATACGACTGAATGAACGTACGCATATCAACCACTTCAATTTGGGTCACCACAACAAGTTGTTTATTGGACGTAAATGAATAAAGTGCAATTAAAATAACAACAATAAAAATTTGCAAATAATGAAAAAGAGATCAAAATCATAAAAACATGAAAAAAACAGTTCAGTACTACAGAGAAGGTATTTAGTAATTTAATTTTTTTACCAGATTCAAGAAAATTAACCTTTAAGTGGACACTGAGGCTGCGTTATTTTTGGTCGTAAGTAAATTTGTATGAGTAAATTTGAAATTGTAAGTCGTGAAGGCAAGCTATGTTGATGAACTATATTTTATATATTTGTGTTTAAATAATTTTTAAAAAAGCTTTAAATATCTTCGTGGGATCTGTTGACCCGCTATGACATTTTTAGTATTAAATCACATTGCAGCACTTAAATTGTTGAAGGCATACTTTCTCAGGCTTAACCGCAAAACAAATGCAATAACTTAAATCGTAAGCAAATTTTGGAGGAGCACACGCACAAACACACATACATATACATATTTACACATATATATATTATTTTGAATGTTAATTAAGAACAAGAATTGCCTACATCAGTCAAATTAAGTATATCTTTAAAGTTTAAATTATTTATTTGAATGGTAAATGGCATTGAATGTATTTTATTGATTTTCCTTGCCACAGGAATTCTGTTAATTTTCTGCTTAATTGAGCAGACTTCGTATATATTGATAAAATCAAGCATACGAAATTCCATAAATAAATTAATGTATTACTTGTGGTTAGTTTTTTTAGATGTATATACAGTTATGTGTGTCGTAGGTTTTTAATTATATTAGCATGCAAATAATATATACTGGGTACATATAGCATGAGATGTTTCCGATAAGTGATATCAACAGTAAATTCGAGTTATAAAATCTCAAAATACAAAAACACATAATATATGATCAATCAAGGCTTAATGAAACCACGAACATCCAAAAAACCCTGTATGTGACAATTACAAGGAGTTAGTCAACGATATTGGCTGATTATTGCTGGGAGCTCATGCTTTATTGCACAGGAAAACCTAACTTAAAAAAATCGCTATACAAAAAATTTATTCATGTATAATTTATAAAAAAAATATTCATATAAAAAATAAAATTTTAAAATAATTTTACATATACACTACTTAACAAATTATTCCAGAAAATAGCTTTAAAAATTAAAGTATTTTTTTCAAAAATGTAATTTTCGACATTATCTTTTACAGTTTCTATGATATTTATCAAGGTACGTCAACAATTCATATACTAAGAAAAAAATGATAAAATAGTCTTTCAAAATCGTGTTCATGGGATCCACAGAAAAAAGGCAATACGACAATACATGACTAAAGCCTTGGAAATGGCGTTCTTGACCCCTATCTTATTAGCTAGAGCTGATGGCAAAAACTAACTATTGCGAAATTTTTTTAGAATACTACACGAACCTGAAATGGTGCCGAAAACAATCTCCGGTTAGAAATGGTCCTGATGTGAAGTCGAAATTCCCCCAAAAAGGTCCTTCCCTAGACCCGAATAAAACCAAGTACTCTTGGCAAGAGCCCTATTTCTTCCAGCAGTAACCTTATAAAACTTGAGTCAAATTACCATTATAAATTCATATTAAGTGGCTGAATGCAGTTCGCAAGAAACCACTTCCAGAAATGCTCAAGATAACCTTCCTAACTCGAGTCTGATCATGCGGAATGCACATTGAAAGATATTTTATAAAGAAAATCCTTAGATAAAGTCATATACGAACTTCTAAATAAATATTAGTTCATATTTGGCTTTCATGTCAAAAATAAAAACAATAACTTGAGCGTTTTCTTACGAACTGCATTCAGCCCCTTAACTCGAGATAACTCAAAAAATCTTTAGAAATACATTTCCCTTTATTTTTTTCATGACTCAAGGCCAAGAATAATACTTTCTTTCGTATATGAAAATAATTATTGTTTTTATTTTATTTATGTTTTTATAACAATTATTTTTTTTTTAATTAATTATTAAACTTTTTTAAAAACGAAAAATAATATTTAGAGACAGCTGCCATAGCTTTTCTTATAGATCCCTCTCGGCAGCTGCTACACTGCTTTATCAGAGGGATTTTGGCACGTTCTGTTAACCATTAGGTTATCAGAATGAGGGATTTCTGTCAGATAAACTGCTATTTCTATTCATTTGCACAGCTTTGTGCAAACAATGCCAGCTGGCGTAATTTAACATTGTTCTAGATCTAATTTTTTTGTGTACACTTTTGACATTCCGACTGTGCTGTTTGGTTTTGCTTACTTGGTGTACAAGCAATTCAATTGAATGTATGTTTTTACGGCCTGCACATTTTTAAAGTATTCATGACTATAAATGAGCTCAAATACCAATATTTAAAGCTTTAGTACTCTGAAACATTCTTAAAAACGTGAATTAAATTTATTATTAAAATCTGAAATTCTAGAACCAATTTTTTATTTAAAAAAAAAATTTTTTTTGGTCTAATATAAAGCAGACATATATGCAAATATAACGGTAAAGCGTATTTTTCTTTAACTAATTTTCGTAAAACCTTTTTTCTGTTTCATCATGAAAAGTACTAACTTTTGCAGTAAATATCACTGCGTTACAAAAACGAGCTTTAGTTCTGTCCTATGAACCAAATATACTTTTTCGGAAAGGGGAGAAATTATACATAAAAAGAAAAAACATTCTGACATGTACATGAAAATCGCCGATATACGTTTTTTTTTTTTCTTCCCTTTAAGAAAAAGTATATTTGGTTCATAGCACAGAATGTGTGCATCGCGGTGTATTAACTATATGCGTCAACACAAAAAAATTCACCCAATAACCCTTAGCAAACAATAATGTACCCTCCATTCTCCGAATTTCACAGCAACACGTATAATTACTCGACTTATATGTCAGTTCAGAAAGAAGTAAGGCACGTCTAATTAATTCCATGCAAATCAACTCCCACAAAAATATTGTTGCATGCAAAATATTTGGGCACATACGAATTCCCCCTTAAAAAGCAAATGAGCTCGAGTCTGAATTTTGTCAATGCAAAATTGAATCATTGTGAAAAAGTTCGAAGCAAAACTCAACAAATGCCATTGGCGATTCAACATGCAAACAAGGAGTCACTCGATGCACGCACATTTCACATTTCTCAACATTACTCATTAGGTACATGACCCATTGACTAGAAGAGGTTTGACGAACTGAAAAACCAAAAAAAAACAGGAACAATTGAGGCATGCAAGCACAGGCACACATACTCGTACAAGCTAAAAATGCTTAGCATCGCACATTGCACGCATGCAACTTACAACTTCATTTGTGTGGCAAAGTGTGCATTGTGTGGCAAGTACATACAAACTTATATATGAAATCAACACAAATCAATGCATAATTAAGAAATTTGTCGTCAAGCTGGCAATATGCATGTGATATTTTTTTGTTTTATTTTCAATAATTTTTATGAATTGTGTGTGTTTTGAACCCCCCTAAAGGAAGCCGGAAATGTTGTGGCGGACAATCATTTAGTGTGTGCGTGTGTGTATGTGGCATTGTGTTCACTTTGATTGCAACCGCTTGCAATGTGCCCCAAATTGCTTGACTCTTTTATGTGAATATGAGGTTAAGAGTGCATGTACAGTTGTGTTCAATATAATAGTAGTGAAATTAAATTTAATATAGCCCGACGAAATCAAAAGAAGCTGTGTTTTTAATCATTTTCATTTAATGTATAACGAACTATATAACATAAACCAGATAGAAAGAAATTTTAGAGTTTTACAAAGTTCAGGAGATTTAATTAAACTTTTAAAAATTTACGTCAAAATTTCAATATTTTTGGGCAGAATTTTTAGACAATTTTTTAGTACGCAATTGTATAGCTCATTCAATTTTAGCATAATAGTGTGATAGGTAGAGTTTCCCCTGAGTTTTTAGAATTTTTTTTGTCAAGGTTCTTGGGTATTTTTTTCCATACAAAATTAATTTTTCTTCATGCGTTATATGGTAGAAATCACTCAACATCCTTGACGTAAAAAATTCTGAAAATTCAGCGAAATTTTTGAGCTAGGTCTAACTTGCATATTACGATACTAAAATATATTGCTCTACAAAACTGCGCACTCAAACACTTTTTTCAAATTCTGCCAAAAAATTGGAAGATTTTTTTGAAGGTTTAATTAACTTTCCTGAACTTTGCGTGAACTTTGAAATTTCTTTTTATGTGGTTTCTGTTTTGGAATTCGCTATATTTTAAATGAAAATTATTAAAGTCACAGCTTCTTCTTATTAGGTCGAACGATATACATTTTAATTTCACTACTATTATATTGAAAACAACTGCATGTACGAACTAAGGTATACACTACCTACGCTTGAAGTGTATTGAAGTGCATGCGTGAAGCTAGCTAAGTGCATGCGTACCCACTTCACGGTATGGTTGTAGGTAAAATGTGAAGTATGTGAGTGTGCTTGTGGCTCTCCAATTAGGCAACACCTTTGCCCAATCTACCGTGCTTTACTTCGAATCGATTGCTTTCGTGCGAATCAATGGCACGTTTATGTGAATGTGTGTGTGTGCTGTGTTACTTCCCCATCAAGTGGCTGGTGGTTGGTTTTCAGTGCTTGAGTACTTTAACTGCCCACTGTAGGCGATGATGCTTTCATGTGCAATTACTTGTGCGCTAACAAGGCAGGGTTTGTAGATTTTGAAGGAAGCGTTGTTTTTGATGATTCAATTCGCTTACGAAGACTTGCAAAAATATCGTTATGTGCTACTTTAGGGTTTTTTAGGTGATAGTGATCCATGAAAACAATCCCTCATTTGAGTTCCCTTTAGTAGCTTTCGTTTGGTACCAGAATCGTCAAAATAAATGGTTTACTTAAGTGCACTTTGGTCGATATCTTCGAGCGCTTTTCAGTAAAGCACGAGCTGCCCACCTCCAAGTTTCATTCGTTAGACGTTATCACATGACGGGGTATAGATCTAAAATATTTCAGAAACTACTGAAGTTAAAAAAAGAAACTTTGGCACTTTCAAGGGGGTTACTTCGAGGTAAAAAAAAATTTGTTTGAAAAAAAAAAAGAATATTTGAATATTAAATTTTGGAAAATTTTCGATTCTGCATAAACGCAAAAAATAAAAGCTCGCCATTAAATTTTGTGATAAATTTTTTTTTTTATGTTGTACATCTGATGTATCCTAAAATTTTCAGAAGGGGGTTTTTTATTTTTTCAAATACATTTTGACTTTTGGCAAACAAAATTTTTCTAGTCGAGTTCAATTAGTTAAACACAAAATTACTCAACTTTGATCACTGAGATTTTGTTTTTTACATTTTTGTTTTTACATTCTACCAGATCTGATTATTTTGTTCAAGTGGAATGTAAAAACAAAAATGTAAAAAAAATGTTCATGGATTAAAATTTTGTTATTTTCTGTTTAACTAGTTGAACTCGACTAGAAAGCTAAAAAAATTAAAAAAAAACACTTTTAGAAAAAAAAATTCAAAATTTCATATTTTTGAAAACACACTTCCAAAAGTTTTAGAATATCTTTAAATTTTTTAGAGGTATAACACAAAAAAATATGTGTCCAAAATATAATGGCGAACTTTAATTTTTAAATTTTGAAAAATCTAAAATTTTCTAAAATTAGAAATTTTAAAATTTTTTGTTCAAAATATTTTTTTTTTTTATAGCTTTAAGTATCCTTTTTTAAAATTCCAAATTAACTTCAGTAGTTTCTGAAATCTTGTAAAACTTAACTTTACAAAACAGGAAAAAAGAAAAAAAGGAAATTTTGAAATTGCATTCTTTTGAAAAAAAAATTTCTTAAATTTTTTTCTTTGTTTTTCGATAAAAGACTATTCACAAAAATTTTTTCTAATCGGAAGTGGGCGATTCAAACTATGTGATGGTTTTAGATGGATATACCCTACTTTGAAAGCTTCCCTGCCGATTTGAATTCTTTCATTGTCCCTTTAAAGTCGTGGTACTTGTAAGTGATACTTAATGGTGATAATATGGTCTTCGTTACTTGTATACCTAGACGTCATAGTCGATGGCTACTGCAAAGTGTGTGTCTCTTCTTAAATTCACTGTAATTAAAATGCACTATGTAATCCTAGTATCTACGACAGCTGAATCTACGTACTCGGGTTTCACGCGTGATTTAGTAGACTTCCAAACCGCTAACAGCGATGTCTAGAAAAAGCTCTGTGCAAATCTAAACACCATAAAACGTATCTAAATGCATCGCCGCTAGGAATACCAGTCCAGTAAGCTCAAACCATTTTTGCGAATTTTTAAAACTACACTGTTAGAGTGTGTTTAAGCGACATAAGCTGTAGACATTTCTTTCGTTTATTTCATTTGCATTGCATGCAATTCGCAATCAGCTAATGAAATATTCGAAAGATATAGTTTATGCTTTACAATCCAAAATCGGGGTTTTTCACAACGAGAATGAGGAAGCCAATCCCGCGCAATGCCTCAGAGTCAACAGTGCTCGCCCCAATTAACACATACAAGGTGTAAAGGTGCTTCGCACTCCCCGATCTATATAGAACAAGTAATTATAATAAAAACAAATAATATTAATCGAAGGTTTTCCCTATGCAACATGTGCTCCGCACCCCCCGTTCTACTCTCAAATAATATACAATAAATTAACTTAAAAAAAAACTACTCGCCCTCCATAAAGCTTAGACAGAGTATAAGGAATACGTAAATCTTAAGACTTTTTTTTTCATTACGGGTTTGCAAAATCAATTCCCGAAAAGTTCAGGATTCTAAAAGTGGCAAAAGATGCTGTCCCTAGTTAGCACTTTTTCAATGCTTTCAAAACTTTTGAATGAGTGAAACATGCAGCACTCACAATTCACGAAAGCGTCAGCACTGTGACAGTCTAAGTAGAGTTAGCAATTAGATGCGTGATTTTTCTTTTCACTTAAGTGAATTGATGCAAATGGGAAAGTGACTGAAGCACAAGCGCTCACACACATACACGCATACATATACATATATGAATTCATAAGGCCTGAGTATTTTTTAATGAAGTTGTCGATGGAGAAATAAATTTTGTGTTAATTTGCTGTTAATTACGTTTGAGTGCAGCGGAACTGGATGAAAAGTAATGTTATCAATGGCTGGTGTTGTCGTTGTTGTTGTCGCTGTTAATGATTTTTTTCCTCCAACAACAAAAGGCAGCGTAGCGTTACGCTTGCATTAGCATTTCCGTCGATTGCACTATATATTTTTTTTCTTTTGTTTTCCCATGCATACGCACATATCATAAGTCTGCGTATGTGTGTGTGTTGGCCTGATTACTTGCCACACGTTCCTCAAATAAATCTCAAATGTGGCATGTTTGGGAGCCAAGTAGCAAAAAAAAATAAAACAAAAAAACAAAGATCAGAGCGCTATGCCGCTGCAACCCGTCGTGGCTTCATTTGCATTTTGAATGAAACGAAATTTGAATATGCGTTGCTTGTAATTCTCACAATTTCCATATAAAACTATACACACACACACACAGATGTAATGATTTCGCTTCGCAGCTTTGTTACTTAACAAAAATTGTTACAAAAATTTTTCTGATTTTTTTCATTATTTATTTTTCCCTTTTGCTGCTTTTGTTTTAAACATGTGTTGCGCATGCTATTTGTATACATTTTTGTTGTTGTTGTTGCTGTTGCTTATACGTATTTAGTATCATGTACCTACTGATTGCTTTGCATTATTATCTGCATGCCTTTCATGTGAACTCGTTCGATCGCTCCAACCGTCTTGGATTTGTGAAGATTGCACTTTGCGCGCTATTGTTTGATCTTCTGGCGCTAAGTCGTTATTATATTTTGTTGTTGCAATTTTTATAAGCAGTGCTGTATTTTTACTATTCCTAGCCCGATGTGACTTTTTTATTATTTAAAGGAAAAATTCGCATTTACATGTGACTTCGCGTGTATGAAAAAGGTTCAAACCAGTGCTGAGGGATCTTTATTTTCTAAAGACTTTGGGCAAAACACATCCAAGATACGAAAGCCACATGCGCTGGTCTTTCCCCTATCTTATGGTTGTATCTGCAATATCTCGAGGTTTCTTAACTAAGAACACCGTACACAAAGTGTTTCAAGACGGCAAGGTTGCACTGAAATTTTATATCCGTAGAACCCGCTATCTCTTAAAAGGCGACTGTAAAAGTTGGACGTCATTTAATCTGTGTTTGATCGCTATTCAGTGTTATTCATACAGCTGTGTTAGGTTTTTGGAATACGTGAAGAGTAAAAAAAATTTTTGACTTATTTTTGTTTTTACATTCCCCCACCACGAAAAAAAATGTTGTGCTAACCTAATTGAACTCGATTAGAAAGTTGAAAAAATTAAAAAAAAAAATTTTGGAAAAAATTTTATTTGAAAAACCGAAAATTTTCCAAAATTAGAAATGTCAATTTTTTTCCACCTATTTTGTTATAGCTCTGATCGAAATTGTGTAATTTTGTGTTGAAAAAACTTTGTTTGGAAAAAATTTAAAAATTCACATTTGTGAAAAAAAAAACAAAAAAAAAAACGTTCTGAAAATTTCGGGGTATCTTTAGATAGAGGAGAGGTTCGGTAAGAAAAAATTTGAGCCCAAAATTTAATGGTGAACTTTAATGTTTTGCATTTTGAAAAATTTTTCAAAATCTAAAGTTTTCTAAAATTAGAAATGGTAAATTTGTTTATACTTTTAATAGAAATTGTATATACCTTTAATCGAAATTGGGTAATTTTCTGTTAAACTAATTGAACTGGACAAGAAAGTTAAAAAAAAAATAAAAATTTTAAAAATTCATATTTTTGAAAAACCAAAAAAAAAACCTTCCGAAAGTTTTAGAATATCTTTAGATACATAAAAGGTATACACAAAAAAATTTGAGTCCAAATTTAATTGCGAACTTTAATTTATTTGTATCTGAAATATCGAAAATTTTCTATTAGAAATTAAAAATATTTTTTTCAAAATATTTTTTTTATACCTCAAGTACCAACTTTTTCCTAAATATTGAAAAAACAAACTTTGTAAACAGGAAAAAAGGAAAAAAGTGCCATCCTTAATTTGCAAGCTTTTGAAAAGTAAAGTAGAATTTTTTTTCCTTTTCAGAACTTCGTTTTATGATAAAAAATAAACTAATCACTAAATTCCATTCAAATCGGAAGATGATTCCAATTTTGTGACGATTTGACACGGAAAGACCGAAATATACATATATTTCACATACCAACAAAATCGGAACATAAATTCGATTTTTGCAAATACAGCGACATCTATCGGAAATTTACTTGTTGTGTAATGCATTATCACTAAAAATTAACAGTGGTGAAAATTGCAAGATACTGGCTTTACCGGTTGTTAGTTGAAAGACGAATGCAAGGGCACCTTAAGCAACACCTAGCTGTTCCATTTCTTAAACTTTTTTATATTTTTTTAAATTTAATTTAGTTATATATGCTCCAAATACCAGTCAAATAGGTTCCATAAATACGATTTTAAAATTCGGGCACATATTAGATTTTTTTTTTATTTATATTGAATTTCATCGCGACGTAAAAAATAGTGAAAACTTCCAGACGGGAAGTTGGTTTAAAACCGAAGCACCAAAGCGGTCTTATAAAAACATTTTAAAAACCGCAACACTCGACATACTAAATACAAAATTTGTTTGATTCACCCAACCACTTATCTCATTTTATCAGTGCAAATATTTAATTGAGTGTCAACATTAACAATTTCGTGGTAAAAGCAAAGTGGAGTAGATAACTTGCTGTTAATGTTAAAGATTACTTTGTTCAGCTTCATCTACTCCTCTATTTTTCTTACCATCAAGTCATTAGTGTAGGCGCTGAGTGACTGATGATCTCATATACATTAGCCATACACATTAAGGTCAACAAACACCCATTGGGATAACGCCTTTAGTAAATCTTATTTCGCGCAAATATTTTATTTATTATTTATTATCTTGTTACATATTATTTTTTTAAATATTACACTTATTATTTTAGTTACTCACTAAAGTGCCGCTAAGTACATAATTAATGGTGCGTTCACATCTGACAGATAAGAAATATAAATAAAGAGATATGAATAGTTAAAAATCGCATGAGGGAAGAACATAAAACGAGAGAAGAAAAGATAAAAGCGAAAAGCTAAATGTGTGCAAGTGAATTTGCAACAGTAAGACGTGTTTGTTGTTGGCAAATGTTGACAGAAGAAATGGTAGAATGACTTTGCTTCCGTCGTTGTGACAAGTTCTGTTGACATATTAAGCTGAAAAATTGCTCTTATCAGTCATTTACTCGTTTGTGATTTTATGATTGAGGAGATGAATTAGCAATGATTTCACATTGCGCGTTGATTTAATGGATTTGTGCAATATGGTTAGTAATTTAAATTTTTATGTTTAAGGTTCACGCTGTGGATCTTGTTCTTGTTTCAGAAACATGAAGTGGTATACTGACTTTGGTCCGATATTAAGTATGAGAAAAAAAGATGGTCCCATTAAAATTTACAGCGATATCTCGGTCTGTATGTCTCCTTGAACGCAAACTCGTGGCTTGGAACAAATCATTTTAAAATATACATTATATAATTTTTTTTTTTTTTTCAAATTAACCCATTTAAATTATAATTAACATTCATATTGTTTAAAACTTTGGTTTTTTTAATTTTAATGATTAATATTTATAGCGGGTCTTAGACAGAAACTATTAACTTATTACTTAAAAAAATTATTTAAAAAATTGCTCATTATTTTAGTTAAAAACAGTCAAGTAATTAAAAGTAATCAAACAATTAAAAGTGATCAAATAATTAATCAATCAATTAAAACTCTTAAAATAATTAAGTGATTTAGTTGCTTTTTATGCTTATTTAAATTTAATTTTTTTGATTACTTCCAATTATTTGTTCTTTTTTTCCATTATTAGCATCAAAAATAAAAATTTTAAATGTACGTATTAGATGAATGAAACAAATGCCGTTTTCGATAAGGCGTAAAAGCGGTACAAAAACCATCCTTGAAATACGTTAATTTTTTCTGAGTTTCTCTACGATTTGCACATGAATTTATAGATATATATAAAATTAATCAAAAATAATCATTCAATTACATATTTAAGATTTTAATCATATAATTCAAAATAATCCAAATTAATTGTTATTAATAAAATAATCATATCGAAAATTCAATTCAACCACATTTAAAATAATCAAAAGTAATCAGATAGGATTATATTAATCATGCAATTAAAATTAGTAAATGAATTAATATAATATATTTTTCAAAATTAATTTTGTATTAACTGTTAAATAATTTTGTGAAGACGACATAATATAATTAATAATCATTAACATTTTTAATCATTATTTAAAAGGTCTGTTTGCAATTAAAGAGCTAAGAAACTAATATTTTTTAACTTTTCTAGTTATTGTGTATAATGGAAATCATAAAACTTTAATTGATATAATATATATCAGTGTTTCTAAAATTGTTTAGAACATCTTTCATACGTTCTTCAGTATGTTCTAAGAGCAATATATAGGTCTACAGCGGTAGGTCCATCAGACTCATTTAATACGCAATATTTTAAACCCCCGCTGACACACCAGACTTTATTTTTTGTAAGTTTATTCAAGCATATATATTTTTAACACTCCCAAACTATACAAAATCTCTTTACTTAAATTCAAAAAAACTATTTCTTAAACACCTCATTAAAATTTCTAATTATAAACGCTCTTTGAACCACAAGTTATAGAACAAAGTAACACCAAACAATTGTAGTGAAATACCACCAACCAAGTATAAATCGAATTGTAACAATAGCGAAACTTTTCAAAAATATTTTAATTACAGCAAACTTACTGAAAAAGAAAATTAAAAAACCCTCCAAAAAAAAAACACAATAAAAAAATACTTAATGAAACGGCTGCTAAAGTAAAATGAACAACCAAAAATCTTGAGAAAAACAACCGCAAAAGCTAATAACAAAAAGCTAAACTTTCGTAAATAAATCATTTTGGACAATGTCAGAATTTTGTGATCTCATGATAAATTCATGTTGTCATGCTGCGCAGCGAAATGGAGCGATTGCTGAAGAAGCCGCAAGACAAGCGGAATATGCGCTTATAAAACTACGAGTACATAAGCAAATGGCAAACAAGAAAAGCAGAAAGCGTTGAAGAACAAGATTCATTGAATAAGAATATTGAGCGAGCAGAAGCTGGCTCCCCGCATGCGCACTCCCGCTCACTGAGATTTTTTATTTGGTTTCGTGCTAAAGTTTTTTTGGTTAAGTCAAATGATCTTCAATAACTTTCAGGCCTTGTCTTTGTTGGCCAAAACTGTGAAACAGCAGACATCAAGGTTAGCCTTAAACTCTTTTATATGCTTTTATTGGTGTACCGCGCTCTCATTGGAGTTTTAAATGCTGTCAATCGTAAAGCGCATAAAAAACATAAAAATAATTTATGACTCTAATTCCTCTAAATTCTGCTACTATTTAGTTAATACTTCATAAATTTGTTTCTTGTATAACTTCGCCTTGAACTAAATAAGCACATCTTTGTTGTTTTTTTTTTCTGTCCTAATTTTAACTAAGGTGTCCCTGCTTGACTTAAGCCGCCAAACTGGCACGTCATAAATGATTTATGATGACAGTGTATGAGGTGTTTTGGTCAACTTGCAATTATTGGCAATTATGACACTGGTAAATGATGGGAAACGTTTATCAAAAAGTGAAAACACGACATTGGGATTCGAGATTTCTTACTTTCAACGCTTTAATTTTACAATTCCAAGGAATTTAGATATATTCTATACAAAAAAAAGTTATGTTTTTATAAACGTTTACACAAGCTAAAGGAGCTTAGTTAAAAAAAAAAAATAATACCTCAGAAGCGATTTAGGGCGAGCTTCTCTACCAATTTGTGGTATGTCGCTTCTAATTCACACTGTCTAAGCAGACGGCTTCCAAACCCACGTGGATATTGATAGTGTTTCTACAAAATTGATATGATCTTGAAGAAAATGTATAGATGTGACATTTGTTTGAAATATCGTTTTCAAAATATCAATACTTTAAACAATAATAACGATCTCCCAAAAAAAGATTTAGTCAAAGAGATCTGCTGAAATCCCAAGCTTTTAACCCTTTCATCTTTTCCTGTGTAGAAAGGGTTTGTGGCAGATTTCTGGAGCACCAATGTATGTTCACAAATTTTACTAACGTGAGCTAATACGCCGAAAATGTGTGGAGTTATGCAGAGAAATTGATTTTTTGGATTCAGTTTTCCATTCCTCTATATAGTGGCGAGAAGTTAAATCAGGAAAATTTAACTTATTACGAATTAAAAACCCGCCTCTAAAGTTAGAGATGGGTTTACCATTGCAAATCGTCACATAGCTGAAATCGACCCCTTCCAATTTGAAAGAAGTTTGGTGAAGAGTAGCCTTATATCATAAAAAGGTAAAAAAAAAAATATTTTCTTTTCAAAAGTTTGCGATTTCAAAATTTCACGTGTAATTCTTTTGTTAAGTTAATTTTTTTAATATTTCGGAAACTACTTAGTGGCAAAAAAAATCATTTTAAAAAAAATGAGAAATTTCCAATTTTGGAAATTTTAGACTTTTCGAAATCGAAAAATTTAAAGTCCGCCATTATATTTTGTGCGAAACTTTTTTTTGATAACATCTCTGATATATTTTAAGATAACCTGAAATTTTTAGAAGGGTGTTCTTTGTTTTTTTTCAAAAATATAAGTTTTTTAATTTTTTCCAATTTTTTTTTAACTTTCTTGTCTATTTCAACGAGTTATACACAAAAAACTCTAAATTTCGATAACCGAAAAGTGTCGTTGGTGCGTGCTAAATGTGAGAATCAAAATTAAAAAAAAATTTTAGCATTTCAGTGATCAAAATTAATTAATTTTGTCTCTCACTAATTGAACACAACTAAAAATTTTAAAATAAAAAAAAATTTTAAATAATTAAAAAACTCATATTTTTGAAAAAAAAAGTTTGAGTCAAAAATATGTTGGCGAACTTTAATTTTTTGAATTTTTAAAAATCCGGAAAATTTTTAAAAATAAGAAATTTAAAGCTTTTATTTTCAAAATTTTTTTTATGCCCCTAAGTGCCCCTATTGAAAACGCCAAAGTTAATTTTTTTTACTACAGTAGTTTCCGAAATATTAAAAAAATTAACTTTACAAAACAGGAAAAAAATTAAAATTTTGAGCTTGCAAAACTTTGCTGACAATTAATTCAGTTATTATTATAAATAAAAGGTCGATAAAAACCTTCACAAAAATTTTAATGTTTTTTTCTGCAGAGCGCCGTTTTATGATAACAGAAAACTCTTCACCCAATTTTAATCAAATCGGAAGGGAATGATTTGACATGGGAAGACCCAGATAAATTTTGAAATATATTGTCCCAAACTCCTATCTACAGTTCTTATTTTATAAACTAGCGATATCATTTACTCATCGCTTTAGTTATGTACACATTCTCATCTCTATTAGCAGATACATAAAAACATCTAATCGTTTCTTTCAAATGCCTATCAGGGTTACGCATACTAAGAACAAGTTCTGAATTTTTAATGATTAAATTTAATGACGATGGCGTTACGAATTTTGCCAGCATGAAATGTAGAATATTGAAAGGGTAACAAAGGTAGAAAAGAATAAAATACGTAACTAAAAAAAATTCGATAGAAAAAAACCAAAATAACACGTTACACAAACCCACTGCGGCTACGATTTTATACCGAGGGCAGCTGATGGAATGCCAAGAACCGTGATACGGAAAACTCAAGTTTCAAAAGGTAGACTTACACACATACTTATATATGTAATAGTATATTGTATAATAAAAACAATCAAAGAATAAATTTTAACAAGCAATAAGACAAACTAATCTTATGTAAAAATTGTTTAAAAAATAAGCCATTACCAACCACTAAACAAAAAACCACAACAAAAAGTAGCCAAACTGGGTAGCCATCAAAATGCGGCTAAGAAAAACAGACGAGAATTATTTGGCGGAAGAACAAGAAAGCGAAACAGCAGGAGCACCAGACAGCGAGCGCAAATCGAAAAATAAGCCAAACAATAGAAAAGTCATTAATTAAATTTTGTTATGTTTTTATTGAGTTTTGAAGTTCGCAGCAGCATGGTAGACGCAGCGGCAGACAGTGCAGAGCGGCGTTGAAGTGAAGTGAATGGCGAAATATTAATAGGGTAAGCTGGAGTGTCTTTGACTTTTAGAAAAAGTTATAAAATACGAGTATATATAAATGCATTTTTGAAATAGTAAATTACATAGGTTGACTCTGCTTTGGGGTGTTAATTTTGTATCAATTAATGTTTTATGGACGCAAATGAAATTACGCTGTTGCACAATTTCATAGTCGTTATCTGGAGGCCCATGTAGTAAAACAAAAAATTTTCTGCTTGAGTGTTTTAAAAGGAATTGAAAATATTAAAATTTTACTATGTGTAGTTATCTGGCATATTTGAACTGCATATCTCTTACACGACTAAAATACTTTGTCTCTTCTTTTTTGGATAGAAAATTGCATATTTTGAATGGGTGGAAGATTCAAAGGGTCTGGAAAAATATTCTACAGAGAATTTAACTAGGGATGATCTCAGATAAATTTTTTTCTAAAAAACATAAAATATCAGATAGAACTAAACATTGAATTTTCCCTTTTGAAACATGCAAGGAAGATTTTTGATTTGATACTATGAGGGTATGGGGGTTTCATCCTGAGAACTCTCTTCAAATAAAGTACAAACATTTTTTTATACTTTCGAAAAATTTTGGGGATTCTACAGTGTTTATAAAAAGGCTCCCAGCTGAAGTGATATTGAGTGAATTAAAAGCAACTGCGTGGAATTTGAGATGTTTGCCGGCGCTGGTAGGAGAGTAGCAGTAGTGGGACTTAAGTCTCCTACAGAAGAACAAAATTATAAATATACAAGGTGGCGCAAAAGTAATCCTCCTATCAGAAAATGCTATAAATTTTGCGATTGGCCCCTAAAGTCAGTTCTGTTTTGACATTTGTGTATTAAACACATGCGAAATACACGTTAATAAACAATGTTACGCTACACTGCTCCAGAACGCGGAATATTGCTGACTATTTATTTGACCAATAATCGGTCGGGGCCAAACGGTTACTGTGAATGGTGAGCGCTACAGAGCAATGATCAACGAGTTCTTTTTGCCGCAACTTGATGAATTGGGATTGGAAAACATGTGGTTCCAACAAGACGGTGCAGCAGCACACACTGCACGTGCCACAACCGATATGCTGAACATCGGAAGCTTACTTTTGCGCCACCTTGTATATAGTGGAAATATACTAGTATCATACTGGTCATAAAATACCAGTTTCATAGTAGTTCAAAATGGAAGGAAATATACTAGTAAATTGCAGTCTAATCATACCAGTACCATACTAGTTCGAAAAAGATAAAAGAATACTAGCCCAAATCTGTAGTAGGGATTAAAATAAGAAAATGGACTCATCTATACATTATTTTCATTTTTCATCATTTTGGCTGTGAAAAACCGGATTTGGGTGTGCAAAACATAAACTATATCTTTGGAATATTTCATAAGCTGGTTGCGAATTACAATAGCATGCAATGCAAATCAAATAAACGAAAGAAGTAATTACAACTTATGTCGCTTGAACAAATACTATGAAAATTGTAGTCGTATACTAGTATGGATTGAACTTCTTGTTACTAGTATGATTTCAACCAGAAAATTATAGTTGGATACTAGTATGTTTACTGACTAGTTTGATATATCACTGCAGGGTAGTTTCATAATGTTTAAGTATATGTATGCTGCTTGAAGTAATAATCTCAAACGAGCCCCAGCTTACCCTATGTATGAGACGTTTTTAGTTGATCGACAGAGTAGAGTGATGCCATTGTTGGAATTTTTAGGTAGTTCTTTTATTCAAAATTTCGAACATAATGAAAGTGTTTAACAAGTAATAGAAGCTCTACTTTCTGCTGATTACCCCACAGTAAGGACTAGAAAACAACAAAAATAAAATAAAAATTGTGGCAAACCAAATTAGGTAGAATGAGTTATTGAACTGTGGAAATTGAAAAATGGTAAAAAGGTTACGAACTAATTATTAAAAGTTTTACGGTGCTATTTTTTTTTGTGCTTCTTTTGTTTATATTATGAAATTGTTAAAAGCGCTTGCTCAGCTGAGATTCAACGCTGTATCGCATAGCTCGCTAGAGCACGTAGGCCTCCTGCGCATGCGTAGACGCGCTGTAAAAGAAGTCATTATTGGAAAATGATTATTAGCGCAGCGTGTTGTCGCAACCACGCACAAACTTTGTACCACACGCTTAGCTTACTTTGGAGAGTTTACTGTTGGGCTTTCCAGCACTTCTGCCTTTAAACATTTGTGTATAAAAGCGCCATTGTCTAGCTGACGAGTTTAGGTGTCAAATTGTTGAAGTGGCGCTGAGTCACACCGCAACTCATTTATCAAAATAATGACTTTTATTCGAGTAAATTTTTAAATAAAATTTTTTGTTAACAATTTTTTTTTAGTTTGAAAAATTACTATGTATATTAACGTTTTTATTTCATTGAGTGCGCAGGGTTAATTTGTTTTGTATTTGCTGTCGTAGTTGTTTGCAGGTGTAATTTGTAAAAAAAAAAACATTTTGGATGCACATATATATAACTATGAGGTTAACATTTTTGAGAGAGCGCATTTTTTTCGTGTAAATGGATTTTCAATATACTTTTGCTTGTAGATATGTACTAAATCGGGTTTCCGAGCCTCATCATTTAAATGTGGGAAAATGCAGTTTCCTCTAGGCATTTGCGGTTGTGCAACAAAGAAAGTGAAAGTAGGATACTTTTAATAGGCACTTAACTCTTTTTCAATGAACTGTTAAGTGTTTGAAGCTTGCCGAAATGCAGTACACAAAAGATTATCTAAATCAAAGCTTCCGGTGCATGTAAGTAAAGAGGATAAATTAGAAACTGTGCTAAAAACTCGAAAGGTATATCTAAAGGGAAGTAAAAACCTCTCTAGTTTAGCAAAGATGTTGATCTATAAGTCTACCATCATATCTGGCTTGAACTAAGGAATAGTGTAATATGCTCACGAGGTAAAGTTTTTAACAAGTCTAACTGAGTTATTTCATTATCGATCTTTGGAAGTGGATTTGGAAAATATTTACATAGCTCTACATATATTCAAATTGTAACACTTAATATCTGCGTTGATTTGATTTTCTGTTTTTCCGACAGGGTGGATATTAGTTGTGTATTGGAGCGAACGAAAACATACACCGAAGATGGCGCAGCGCCGAAACCGGTTTGTAACAAAACAAAAATTGACAAAGGATGACGGAAAATCGTTCCAATATACATCTAATTTTAATATCTGTACATTGCAGATAGATTAGAATGCAAAGCAATGGTTTTTAGAATTTTTGTCTGTCTGTTTGCATGTTTGCGCGCGTATCAAACAAAAGCTGCTCAATTGAAGTAAAAGCAACGTCCTATGTTGCACTACTAGACATCTAACTTAAACTTTAGGATATCCCATATTTCGATGGGTCGACAGGTTTCGGAGTTATCAACCAGTATGTGGAACAGGGTGACCCAAAATGTGTTAGTACAATATGGGTATCAAACGGAAGGTGGTAATGAGTACTGCTATATGCGATATTACTAAGCTCCATATCTCAACTGGTTTCGGAGATATACAGATTAAAATAGAACTCTTTCCATTATAAGTTCTGAGAAACATCGAAGCGTGGCCGGATTTTCTGGTTAATAT
The DNA here is from genome assembly GCA_949987695.1 of Merzomyia westermanni. Taxonomy (NCBI): domain Eukaryota; kingdom Metazoa; phylum Arthropoda; class Insecta; order Diptera; family Tephritidae; genus Merzomyia; species Merzomyia westermanni. Next base: position 14,873,032 of record OX465293.1, on the reverse strand, counting down.
ATAAAGCGCTCCACTTGCTGAATGACAGACGAACGTTTGCAGAAGCACTTCTTGTTCGATACCTTATTTATCAGCAGCGGAAGGGTTATTTTGACTCTTGAGCAAAAAAAAAAGTTTTATATTTTAATCGGGGATCTTCGAAGAAATCTGTATTTTGTGCTTCGAAATGAACCACAGATCGAAATTGAATAAAAACGGCAAAAAAAATTTATCAGTTCGGAGAGTTTCGACAAAGGACTGGCAACATTTCTAAGTATTGTAATACAACAACAACATGCTAAAGCTTAGTAGGCTGAACAATTTTTTTTAAAAAACTACTAAGAAGCTTTTGGAAGGCTCTTTCTTAACTTTCTGAGGCTGTAGAGATTTAATACGATCGGCACAATATGAGGGCGATAATATTTTTCTTTTAAATCAAGTTCGTAGCAAAGCACCCCAAAAACATAAAAAAAAATGATGTTTATTGAATTTTGTAACTTTAAGGCTTTACTTTTTGAAGTCTGCGACACAGTACTTAGCCTATAACAGTCGATTTCGGCAGACCTTTCGAAAACGGTTTATCCTAGCAAATAGTACAAGAGGACCCTACCTCAAAATTTATTTCAAAAACTCTCTGTGATTTTCTCTTTTCTGATCTCTATACCATCAACATGACTTCTAAGTAGTTTGTGCGCCTTTACTAATAAAGTCCACCATACATTTTTAGTGCAATGAAGGCCAACATGCAATATAATGACAGCGTGTTCTCCGCAGTTGTCAATGCAAGCCACAATATGCTATAAAATATGTTTCAGCAACATGCTGTCGACAGCAAAACCGAGAACAAAGATAAAAAAAAACCAAGTTTAGAACTACTTAAGTTGGTGGCAAATTCATCAGAAGAACAGCAGTAAGCGGTGAGCGCAATTAACACACCTAGCATGTCGTCTTCAACGGCTGCAGTTACATATGTAAAAATGTATATACATGCATTCATACATACAAAGATGTTTACACGCGTAAAATGTTTGTCGGAGTTTTGCTTTGAAGCGTAATAGTAGAGCGATCAGCAACAGGCGCGCTAAGGCGACGCACACCCAGCGTAAACTTGAAGAAAAGTGCTGGGTGAGTTACTAGATATCACAAATTTGTTGTTGCCTGAAATAGCAGTAAGTGACACGCAGTTTGGCTACATATTTTTTTTGTTATTGGAAGCTTCATGAGTTAATACATTTTTAAGTGAGCCACATGCAGAAAGTAAAATATTGGAGACTAAAAACCCGCCCACGCGTCTCAGAATTTATAACACATTGAGTCCGATTTCAATCCTTATATGGAAATAGTTGAGATATGGAAATTAATCACATCGCTTATTGCAGCACTCATTACCACCTTTTGTTTCATACCCATATTGTACTAAGACATTTTGGGTCACTCTGTTTCACATATTGGTCGATAACTCCGAAACGGTTTGAGGTATCGAAATAAGGGACATTTAAAACTTTAAGTTAAATGTCTAGTAATGCAACAGAGGAAGTTGCTTTCAATTCAATTAAACGGGTTTTGAGTGATACGCGCGCAAACAGACAGACAAAAATTCTGAAAATCATGCCTTAATCCCTCTTATCAATTTTTCTTGATCTCTCTTATCAATTTTTCTTGAAAGTCTGCAATGTACGGATATCAAAATGTTACAATATAAATATTTCCTAAATCCATTTCCAAAGGTAGATAATGAAATAACTTAGCGTTTTTTACGTAACCACTTAGCGACTTATGAATAAAATAACAAAATTAAATTTTTACAAAAGTTTGTAATTTCCTTTAGAAATTAGTTGTGAGGCTGTCGCGGGGTGCAATAAAGCCATAGGCAATAAAACCATAGGAAATAAAGCCATAAAGTCAATACGGCATTATTTCCACTACGTGAAATATTTAATGTGAAATAAGGCCTTAGAAGTTTGAGAAATAAAGCCATATTATCACATCGCACACTAAATCAAAAAAAGTCACACGTTGAATCCTATTAATTTGGCATTTTTTAAAAAAAAATCGCGCAATTTTTAATTCCAAATTTTAATTTTTTATTATGATAAGAATTTAAAATATTTATTAAAAAAAGGGGCGACTGTCGAAATTTTGAAATAAAAAATCGCGCGATTTTTAATCCCAAATTTTCATTTTCATTATTCCTATTAATTTGAGATTTATTAAAAATTTTCATTTTATATTTTGATATGAGTTTAAAATATGCGAAAAGTAAATTTTGCCTCTTTGACGTTTATTCACTTTGGCTCGTAGCTCCCACCCCTATTTCGGCGTTACTGCTCTCGCGTCGGCGTTCTGTCTAAATATTTAAAATTTTTATCATACTAATAAATTAAAATTTGGAATTAATAGGACTAAATATTTTAAATTCATATGTTAGTAAAAATTATTTTGTATTCCAATTTTTGGCCTGCGCCGCTTTTTTTAAATAAATGTCAAATTAATAAGACTTTAGTACCCGCGTCTCAGGAAATTGCTGTATAGCTTACGCGATGTCATTGAGATGTCATGTGATACATAAACATCACACGTGATATTACCAAAAGTGCAATAATGCCATTATGGTTTTATTTCACATTCATTGGGGAAATAATGGCATACTGATTAATATGGTTTTATTTCTCAACATGGGAAATAAGGCAATATGGCTTTATTGCACCCCGCCGAAGCTGTCGCTTGCGAGATAGCAAATAAAACTGTGTGTGCTTGTAATTTTATCTAGCAAATAAATGGCGAACAAAAAACTATTATTCGATTAAGCTTATAAAATAAGTATCCTCGATTGGCAGCTGAGTATAAAAAATACCGAAATTGCGAGACTATGGCGTAGTAAACGATGAGACGAAAAAAAGGTTCATTTCTGTCTCTGATCGCATCATCACCATACAACCATGTTGCAAAGTCGCTTGTAATTAACTTAAAGTGCCGGTAGTAAAGTTGCAACATGTCAATTCTTTTTCGCAAGTACCAAACCAACTGTGCAACACAGCGTTTTTCTCATTGATGCACAACTATAAGCGTTTGCAGTACTTGTTGTCTGCACTGCTGTTCAATATGGCCACAGTGTTGTCATTGTCGTTATTGACATATTGTGTGGCAATATTGTTGCAACAAGTTACGACCACAAATTCTACAACGACTACTTTCCCAAGCACAACTGGAGCACTTTTTCTTGTTGCCGCTGTTTTTTTGGATTCTTGTTAAGGTGCCTTTTTGTTGTATTGTTAAGTTTGCACTGATTTTGTTAATATACTTCTTGTAGTTTAGATAATTATTAAAACTACTTGCCGTTACAATTTTTCTAGCTTATGTAGCAACCTCTCACTTCGACTCACATACAAATACGCAATGATAAATGTTGCTGCCACAATATGACTTGCCATAAATTTGCCTTTATAACCATTATTCATGTGTCAACAAATATTACACACACAAGCACTATGCTACTTTCAACAAACGTTTGAGTATTCAACTAGTTCGAGCGCGTGTGGCATTAATCGCTTATGCTGATAGAGACAGAAAATGGGCATCATTGTCGCTAATAGCTTAAATAGATTCATTCGCACGCATTAATACGGGCGGGCAATGAAGCATGCTGTATTGTTGTCATGTTGCATGCCTCAATCTCTCTTTGGTAATATGTCAAAATGTATTGAAATAATCGCTGTTATCGAATAGTACTGCGCAAAATGCGGTCAAACGTAAATATTGTATGCTGCTTGCCACAAAGCTTGGCATGGTATGCTTTAGATTGGATCAGAACTTATTTATTTAGTTTAATTGTTTTATTTAATAATGAATACCCAGCAGACTACAACATAAATATGAAGTTCCCAACTAGATGTTGGTACAAAAGGATTCCCAGCAAGCGCTACAGTTTCTTCAAGAAATACTGAGAAGTCTGTTGCTTCAATAGAAAATTAATGGTTGAGTGACTACCTCAGGGTTTCTTACATAAAAAGGTATTAGTGAATAAAGTGCCATAGTAACTTCGACGTGACCTTTTTCAAATCGTATTGGCACAGATTCCACTGCAGAGATATTCCGCGCAATAGGGTGTTTATTTAGCTGCTAAGCAAATATAGCTTTGCATTGGTACTTTCACCCTATTTAATACTATTTGTTTCAACATGCCTGTGGCAGGCTTACTCCAGCTTGCAACAGAATTCCTGTGCTTGCGGCTGATAGAGTTTGAATATGCTGCTGATGAATAAATCCCACAGGCCACATTTATCTTTTCACCAACCTACAGTTTTACTTATTTTCACCTTTTCTTTTTTGCATTCACCGTTACACTGGAAACATTTATTTTATTTTTATTTTTTGCCTTCACGCCAATACATCCATTAGTCACATTGCATAAGCAACACATGTTGCATGTGTGTCTCTGCTCCATCATCGCAACTGACATTAATCTCATACTAACTGCATGATAGAGTTGTAACAAGCTGTTGGCCTCCTTTTTTATTTCTTCTATTTTTCTATGTGACAAAAAATTAAGTTTTTCTATCAGGTTCGGCTTTTATTATGATTAGCTTAACTTGCAGACATATGTGTGGCTTGGAAGAGTTGATTGCCACACGCATGCCAGCATAAATGGAGTACCAATATGAGATTAACTCTACGCGGGTTTGTTGCGGAGTTCATATGCAATATATAACGCTACGAACTATAGAATCTGTAGCAGCATAATGCTGGCACAAAATGGAATGGAAATTCATATAAAGGAAATCAAGTTTATAAGCCACGTTTGCAGTTGTACATTTTGATAAATTTCTGAGAGACTATTGGTATATGTTCCCACGAATGTTGATTCTTCACCTCGAATATAGACAAAGTGCTAACCTAAAATTTTTTTTTTTAATTATAAACAACAAAATATTAAGCAAGAAACAGGTTACTATATGAGTTAAAAGAGAGTTCTGATTAAAAGAAAATCAAATATTTGGACATTTTTATTCGTCATATCGATGCTAGTTACAGTTTTTCTGCTAGCTTACAAAAACTCTTGGTTGTTATCTCGCTAGCGACAAGTTAACATTTAATTCTCAAACGAAATTTGTTGTTTTTTATTGCATATATTGATAATAAAAAATGGTAAGACTTATTTTTGAAAATATAAATATTGTTCTGAGTTGCACTGGGCAATATGTAAAATATTTTTTAACCTTTACTTTTTTAAACTTTTGGAGCAATTACTTTTCAAGCTCAGCGTTTTTTAAGTTTAAGCTAGTATAAGTTTGAAGTCACTAAAACATACTCCTGAGCTTAATCAAGTTTTCTTCATAGCCTGGGATAGCACTTAACCAATTCAGAATTGAATAGAAGTCCCACTGTCTTTGCTAATAAGAACACAGTGATTTGATGGTGTTATTTTCGTCGGGTACAGACACACACCGGAGAGTGTTATCTAGTCGCATACAGTGTAGAGTTGCTCACGGTATCGGTGAGTAGTGTTGACTCAATCGATGGATTGGTGTCGACGGAGTAATGTCTTGTTATCAAAACGAATGCTGAACCGTGGTTTGTTGCTAAGTTACCGAAGAGCGGTTCGTGGGTGTCTGTGGATCGTTGCTAAAGCTACCGAAGTTCTCAACGTTCCATAGACGAAAATGATAGGTTGTCCAGTGTAAATTGAAAAGATGCACACAATTTTGAGGAACCTACGGCGCTTTCGATACTTAATCGAGCGTGAATTATGTTCTTAAATGTAAGTGGACATAAACAACTTGCGAATTACATGATATGCACAATAAGTGAAAGTGCATGAACGAAATTATGCTAGGCGCTCACTTAATTTGGGCTTGGGCAGTACATCTGCTTTGTTTACCTTTTGTATGGTGAGGGAGCGTGTGTTAGTGAAGGTGTGGGTGTACCCTGTCCCACGCTACCAATCACCGATATTTAACAGATTTCCAAAAGGACGCGTGTAATTTTTTTTGATCCTTCTACGTTCCCATTTAAAATACACGTCATACTTTTAAAAAAATTAAAAGTTGTGTTGCCAACGAACTGATTGCGCTTCCTACTCCTGCGTGCAGTTTCATGCCGCTCTATTATTATTATGATTTTCCATTGAAGCAGGTCCAACACTTTGGTTACCTTACCGCTACAAAATGCTCCACCTCAGCTTATGTGTGTGCAAATGGCTTATAAAAATAGCCAAAAAAAATAGCAGCAGGCAAACAACACTAAACATATGCTGTACCAAAAAATGTCGCTTTAAGCAGAGCATTTCACTACAACAACTACAACTTGCCACAACTTTGCTACAACAAGCGTTAAAATTTTCTGCCGGTTTTCAAGCTTGTACAAGTCCGCATATTCCCATGTGATATTTATCATGCCTAAAGCACTTAAAGGAGAATGAAACTGGACGTTGTTGCTATGTTGGGCTATTGAAAGTGCAAATATTCATTCTTTCACTTTGGGAACTCTATTTCAATACAATTTATCTTTGTTTCGTTTTGTCTTTTTGCGCTTGTACATTTGGTTTTTTGCATATTTGCATACATTTTTCGCCAACAATTGTCACCTCAACAAAATGCTAGAGAATTTTCCAACTATTCCTTTTTTTTGGTGTATAACCAGCACGTAGGCGTTTCGATTTGTTTAGCAGACGTAGCTTATAAGTATGGCATACTTGTACTTGCCACATTGCGACTCAAGTGTTGTGTGCTTTGGTTTTTTTTTTATTTTTCTACTTTTTGTCGTTTAATATTTTACCACAAGCGACACTCTTTTCCATTGAATGATGAAATCACACCTTGCAATTCTTCATGCCAAGACCTCGGTGTTGACATTGCGACCATTTGGTGATTTTTTACAATTTTTCGTGTTTCTATTCTTTTCTTTTTGTATGCTGAATAATGTGTGGCGCACGAGCTTTAAAAGTTGAGGTTGCAACAGTACTTACTATGAACTGAAAAAAATAAAAATAAAAAAATAAAATAAAAAAAAAAATAAAAAAAAAATTTAAAAAAAGTTTTCGCAAGTGCCTATTCGCCAAATGGTATAGCGATTTGTTCTACTGCACATTACTTGGGTTCTATTGACTTTCTATGCATTCTGTAGTATATATACATTTTCTCTTATTGTTGTTGCTGTTTTCGTTCAACTCTTGCAGTTGAAATCACCAAACAGTTTATGCAAAATTCGAAAATTTTATTGTGATCTAATCGAAAATATACAAGGAGTGTGAAGTCTACATGCCATGATTCTTCGAACTTCGGAACAATCACACATTTCGTTATACAAATTTGGTTGGACACAGTAACTCAAACAAAATTACCAACCAACAAAATTAAAACCAACAACCAAACAAAATTATTATAGGTAAATACTTTATAAAAAATTTATATTTTTAGCTCAATGTTGAAAAGTTGGCAAAAAAATGTTTGCACCCAAAAAAAAAACTAATTTAATTTTAAAATTTGAATAAAATTTCCTCCGTAATTCAATGGGTATATCTCGCAATACTGTACAATTGTTACTCTAAGTCTTGAAGATTTCGAACATGGGCTCCACATACTACTTGTGATGCCTTAACTAAGGAAAGAACAAGTCCGATGACTGTCCGACAATATTATAGATTGAAACCCATAAACGTACATAAAAGAAAAGTGCTAAAATCAAAGAAAATTTTAATTCTGTTTGAAAGGTTTAAAAATTTGAGCTTCCAGTCAATAAAAAAAGAAAAACTAGAATTGATTATAGGTGTTGAATAAATTTAGGAGAATAAGAATAAGAAGAAAAAACATCGAGTGTTAATGTTTGAGGTTATTTTAATTTTAATATAGACTATATTGTTCTGTATACTTACACTACTCTCCCTACCATATATATGAATTTCACTGGCCATTTTTTGAGAGTTTAACACCACAATTTCAAAAATCAATGCCAAGAAACAGGATTGTTTAAGGAGTTAGCAAAGAAAACAGATGAAAATACAAAAAACATTTAAATGGTTTAACCTATTCTTGAGTTATGAATGGCATAGCTTTGGAATAGGCGGGCCTTTAATAGTATTTATGACGATATACATATAAGTTCAAGGCTAAAGTTTTTATTAAATAATGGTTTTTATTTTCTAATATTTTTTATTAATTATTTCAGTTTAAAGACACTTTCCTGATCTACCAGAATTATTCATCAAAGATATATTTGTAGGTTCTGTAAACCAATAGGCTAACAGAACGATGGCTTTGTGGTTGGCTAATAAGATCTGATAAATTCGAATTAGAATTGAGTAATTGTGTAATTAATTGATTGTCGTTGGAAAAATTAAAAACAATGAAAAAATTGTTTTATTGGTTTTGATTATTTTTGATGATTATATTTGTTTTTTTTTTTGGCTATTTTTGATTGGTTTGACGTATGTGGCTATCTTTGTCTGCAATAATACCAAAGAGTTATTAAAAACATCAAAAATAATTTAAAAAAAATTATTTTGACAATTTTGGATTTTTTCTGAATTAAAAAAAATTTTTTTTTGGTTTTTTTCAGTATTATCGATGTGAATATTTATGAGCTTTTACAATACTGAAAAAATCAAAAATAATCAGAATAACTTTTTTGATTATTTTCGATTCTCTTTGATTTTTTTTCAATAATCGTAAAAAATTATGATTTTTTTTGATTATTTTTTTAATTAATTGGAAAATAATCCTAAAAAATTTAAAGTAATTGGTAATCAATCGCTAAATGAATTCTGATGTGAATATTTATGTGCTTCTACAACAATACTACAAAAAATTCAAAAATAACCAAAACAACTATTTTTGATCATTTTTTATTTTTTTTAATAATCGTAAAAAATCATGATTCTGATTATTTTTTTAATTAAATGGCAAATAATAATTAAAAATTGAAAGTAATCGGTAATCAATTCTGATGTCAATATTTATTTATGTGCTTCTACAACAATACTAAAAAAAAATTCAAAAATAATCAAAACAACTTTTTTTTTAAATTATTTTTTATTCTTTTAATAGTCGTAAAAACTCTTGATTTTTTTGATTATTTTTTTAATTAAATGGAATATAATACTTAAAAGTGAAAGTAATCCGTAATCAATCACTAAACGGATTCTCAAGAAAATAAATAATCAAACCGGCAATCATTACAGTTAGTAGGTAATGTGATTTATTTAATGTGTAATCATTATTTAACAGGTCTGTTTTTATGCAAAAAAATAAATCAATACATTTTTGGAGTCACTGTATAGACTAGTTGCATGCAACACTGACAGGATATTAGCTGCAGACGATATGTGACGGTAATGTATTTTTATTATTATTGGTTTTTCTAACTATTTATGTGTTGATCTTTCGCTCAAAACATATTTGCATGTCCAGCTATAGTATGTGTGTATGTCTGTCTGTGCGTACGTACTTGTATGTTCTCTAATGCAGTTACATAGGTATGCCTACTTATTTGTCAATTCTAAGGATCATTGCTTTGTTTAAGCAATTCGATAGATGTTATAGTTGTTGTTGCACTTTAGTACCGTTGGTGTTATTGTTGTTGTTATAACACACTTCATTTGAATTTGTTACACACTGTCAATGGCATTCTAACCAATGTTGCTATTAGTAATATACATTGTTTTTTTTTTGTTTTTGTTATTTTATGTCCATTATAGATCGCTACGTTTTGCATTTGTAATGAATTACTCTTGCGATTGCAGCATACTGATTTCGAGCTCTCAACAAAAAAATCACAGAACAAGGTTTCCGCATTGCATGGCATTGTGGCAAGCAAGCAACATTTTGTTAACGCCACATATCTTGATATTTCTCTCACTATATTTGTTGTTGTTTGCATATGTGTTTATTGCTAATTTGGCAAATTGTTTTAAAGTTTGTAAATTTATTGCTAGAATACAATTTTGTAATGACAATAAATTTTGTTTTGATATATCATTCGCATTCAAATCATATTATGCAGGCAATTGATGGGCCGCCAGTAGGTATGCGATTGATCTAAAGAAATTTACATAAATGGGGAAAATAAATTATTATTAGATCTTGGAGTCTAGCAGTGATTAATCTGTATAGGTACATATATAAAAGAGAGTGACGTTAGTTCAACGCTCATAACCCAAGAACGCCTGCACTGATTTGGATGATTGACACTAATTTAGATTGTCCTCTGACCAGAATAGGAAAATACCCAATAAAATTTCCGAAAAATTCCTGAAAAAAAATTTTATTTCCCCATACATTTTGTATGGTGCGAATTTTTATAATTTTTTTTTTTTTGTTAGAAAAGCTCAATAATGGATCGATCGATGGGAAGTGGAGTTGTGTGTGTGAGAAATAGTTACATCTATAGGGATAGGGATAGGAATGGGGATAGGGATAGGAAAAGCCAATATTTCTAGATCCATTCAGGTAAATATCTGGGCAGGAGAAAGTCTGCCGGTCCCTCTAGTTTTACACATATATTTCTAAAAGCGACGGTGCAAGGAGAATCTTTGTTGAAAAAACGTATGGGCCCGCATGTTCAGTTTTTAAGTTCTACTAAGTTTAGTTTTTTGAAAGGGTCTTTGAAAAAAAGAATATGTAGAGTTAAGGCTGTAAATTCAAATCTTTATAAAACGTTTCACATTTTGTACTAGAACTCTGAGACGGTAGTATTTTTCACATTTTGCCGATGACGATTCTGAATCTAGGGGTTCTTAGCCTTTAAGTGCTGATAAAGCTCAGACTGGACTCTGGACCACAAATTGCTTCTTGAAAGTATCCAAGTTCAATAAACTAACCTGGCTTCATTGTGTTATCGAAACTTAGTGGTCTGTGGCACCATCGAAGAGTTCTTATGGCGATCTTAATGATGATCTGTTCCCAGTCGAAATCAGTGATTTGAGAAATGCGATTTGTATGGGGAAATGCGATGCATTTGGATTTTTTCGCCCAAAATGACGCATTTGTTGCAGTGTAAATGTAGTACAAGGTGGCGCAAAAGTAAGCTTCCGATGTTCAGCATATCGGTTGTGGCACGTGCAGTGTGTGCTGTTGCACCGTCTTGTTGGAACCACATGTTTTCCAATCCCAATTCATCAAGTTGCGGCAAAAAGAACTTGTTGATCATTGCTCTGTAGCGCTCACCATTCACAGTAACCGTTTGGCCCCGACCGATTATTGGTCAAATAAATAGTCAGCAATATTCCGCGTTCTGGAGCAGTGTAGCGCAACATTGTTTGTTAACGTGTATTTCGCATGTGTTTACTACACAAATGTCAAAACAGAACTGACTTTAGGGGCCAATCGCAAAATTTATAGCATTTTCTGATAGGAGGATTACTTTTGCGCCACCTTGTATAAGTTAAGCTGTTTTCAAATTAGGAGATGTAGAGCGATTTGGTAATTTCTGCAGATGTTTTTAAAAAGCTAGGTCTCTGATGTATTTTCATATAGAAATCGACTTTTTTCTTGTTGAGCACAGACCACTTGGGACTCCAATTACGGGCTATGTAAACATATCTACTAAAAGCTTTATATCTCCTAAACCGAAAGTGTCTTGAATTTACATTGAGAGAGGATGTTTTTGAAGCCAATTTTTTGACAAGATTTTGAGATATGAAAAATTGCTATGGTACGGGCTTCTCCAAGGAAATTCAGAGTTTGATTGCCTTTCAGTCGGTTGCTGAGATACTAGGTCAAACCCCGTCCTTTTATGGCTAAAACTAATAAAACTGCCAAATGCAAAAAATTCGCTGACAGCGAGAGGGTAACACTAAAAAGGACTGGGTTGACTTCTAGTAAATAAGTAGGCTAAATACGACTATCAGTTTATAAAATAATAAAATTAAAAAATAATTTATCAATTTCAAGTAAATATTTTTCCAATCTAAAAATTTACTCTTAAACTTTTTGTCAAATGAACGACAGCTGATCGTTTGATAGATTTGCCAGACTAGACAGAGAATCATATTTACTGTAATTTTTGTGCTCTCATTAGTAAAGGAACTAAGTACGGCAATTTTTTGCTGTAACTTTTGACTTATTTTGACTATTTTGAGTGTTTGACTCTCACGTGACCAAAACTTTGCTTTTGGGGATCTGAAAGCGAGAAAGCGCTATCTTCAGCCGAGAATATGACAATCCTCTTACAAAAACAATAAAATATTTTTCTCTCCAAGACCTTAGATATTAATATCGCTCTCTCACCCATTAATGGTATTACTCTCCAAATTTTCTTTTCTGTATACCTCTATATATTCCTTTTACTATTCCTTCCTCAGCCAGCGTTTTTATTTCCCGAGCATCACAAACCCATTGCAACCCATATTTCTGTTCGAGGATTACGATTGCAATACCTTAAGCTGTCAGTCTTGAGCAGAAAAGCCGATATTAATCATTAGAATTTTTTTATTTTATTTTTTTTTTTTTCATTGCACAATTCCCCTCTTTTCAACTTTTCATGTACGAAATGAATGCATACTTTTTTTTTTGTTAGAATCAGCGTTTAAATATTAAAACCTTTACTAACCAAGGATTTTCTGAATTTTTTTTTATTTTTCTGATAGTTGACACGCCATGTGGAAGGAAATCAAAGAATCAGTTTGGACTCCGAAAGAAAAAAAAAGAATTCCAGTGACAGAAGAAGTACGCTGAAGAGCAAGTGAAGTGGTCGTATAGCACAAGCATTTCGTTGAATTCGTGAATAATTTAGAAGATTTTTTTTATAATTATACTCCTACACTCGTACATACATGTATACCAATGTACGAGTAAAACGCTGATTTGCGTACACGAAGCACCGACGAATGTTATGGCAAATGGCGCGCATGCAATGTGGGCGAAGTGAGATGTGTTCAAACTACTAGAGAATACTTAGAATATTGAATTCGACTTTAGGTTGCTACTTAGCATGCAAATAGATTGCAGTTTTTCAAATCTTCTCATTTAAGAATTTCATGCTAACTCAGTACAGGTGCATGATATGCAACTGATTTGGATGCGTTGCATGCACTTAAGTCAGTTTGGTGAAAATTCAAATTAGCGCATTTTCACATACTTTCCAAATTATATATACAAGACATCAATGCCAATACGATTTCCACAAAAAAAAAACGTTACCATTTTTGGTTATATTCAAATTAATTTCCTTTATGTTTTTTTTTTTTTTTTTTTTTTTTTTTGTTGAACCCTTTCAATTATTCAGCTACTCATTTCATGTTAGTTAAATTGCTTTGCTTATTCGCCTTGGCTTACAAAGCAACAATAAATATGTAGCATATAGAACCAATTCTCACACATTCAGTTTATTTGCATTTCGTTGTTGTCATGAAAATGCCGCTATTGGCTGCATGTTGCATGTTGCACCGTGCACCATGCACGTCTCGCATTGCATGTTGCATGTCGCATTCTGGTTCCTGTTCCCTTTTCCTGCATTGTTTACTGTTTTCTTTTAATTTTCCGGCTGCGGCTACTTGTCATACGGTCATTTAGGTTTTTGTTTGTTTTGTTTTGTTTTTGTATGTTTTTAAAGACGCTGCAGGAATTTGAAGTTGCCGGGACGTGTCTACATACCCAGTACTCCAATTCACTATATATTCAATTTATAGTCTTTGCAGTCGGTGGCATGCATAAACAAGCAGCAACAACAAACAAAACAAAAAAAAAAACAAAAACAATGTGGTAGAACAATTATTCAACAAAACTTTGAAAAGAAATAAACAATGAATGTTTGCTTTTTTTGCATAAGAGAAATTAAAATAGAAAGAGTAGGGGTTTGGCTGTTCTTAAGGTGAATACCCTACCGATTGGATAAATGCATAGAGAAAATATTCGTTAAAAAAAAGACAGACTGCAAGTAACCGCGAAAATTAGTTAGATTTACCAAGAAGGCTGTGGGATGGACCTTCCCAAAAAGTGGAAAAATCTTGAAAGGATGACCTAAAAGTAGAGGCGATAAGGAAGACTTTGTTGGTTGTTCTCTTTCTGCATGAAGACTTGAGCTTAGATGGTTTTTGAAGTTTCTGAAAACCACAATCTGCATTGGCACAGAAGTAAAAGAGCTTAGTAAACCAGCTATCCAGCTTCTTGATGTGGATTTAAAGTCGACAATGGCCTGCAAAAACCTTTTCACTCAAAAAAAGTTTTGTTTTTAAGGCTATGTCCCAGCATTGCCTTAGCCTAAGCCTCCCGCTAAAATGCATCTTGAATCAATCCATTTAATTCCATTTAAACACTTAGCTTTTCAGTAAGTGACTTCTGCAGTGTCGGAAAATTTATCTAGATGTTTATGAAATCGCCTATTTTACTCGAATTTCAGTCGAAGAAGAAAAAGACAAGTATTTAAACTAGAAAGACTATTAAAGTCATTATATTTGCCATATACTTACTCCTCAAAGCTCACATATGTATGTTCTGAAATATATAAGGACATAGAATGTATTTTGCGTTGTTGTTGTATTCACGGCAAGAACACTTCCTGTGGGCTTTAGGGAGTCTTACTGAAAGACAGACTCTTTCCGGTATTAATCCCTTAAGCTTGTGTACTAGCACCCAGTCCGACTGTCTTGAGAACGTTTTTATTTGACAAAGTCGTACCAGGTACCCCGGACCTTAACCTCCACAACACCTGCTTGTATACGAAACTAGGGCCCTCATTCATATTTCTAAAAGGATCAGCCTCACACAAGCGACGCTCACACGTACATTGGAGGAGCTACCCTGCAGTCAATTCTACTAGTTTTATACTAGTGAAATACTAGATTGATAAACCGGCTCAACTAGTTCGAGTTCCGTAATTTTTCCATATTAGCAACTGGTATTTTTAACACGGCGATGTCCTACGAGATGGCAATTGTCAGCCTCTGCATCAGCAATACACTAGTTGGTATACTAGTTCGTATATGAATCAAGATCATATCATGAAGTTGTTCATAATGGGTTTAAGGAGAGGTCCTTGATATAAATCCGGTTCCGAGATATAGAACAAAATTTGGAGAGAAAGAGAAAGAAGCAGGGAAAGATGGTGTTTTTACAACTGGGTTAAAACTAGTCAGCAATGAACTAGTATGATGAAGCCCACAAAATGTATAGTCAATGAACTGGAATTTTTGCAGAGTAACTTGGGTTTTGACGGCGAGGCATGTATTGCGATAAGAACACCTTGGTTTTCTTTTAATTTCTTTTTAAAAAGCTTACTAAGATAATCTTCAGTAAAGCCAAAAGTTGAGATAAGTTGTACTAAATACAATGACTGATTACAAGTGGCGCTTGCAATAAAACTGCTGCTGACTACTGAAATAAATAATAATTCTTATTTATTTATTATTTAAAGAATCCAACTTAAATGAATTATGACACCTACTTACTCTAAATTAGATTAAAATTTCTTATAAAAGCAAACATATTTAATCTCTTGATTAACTTGATTTGTTTACACAATGTTGCTGTTTCTTATTCATTACAAATTCAAAGTAAATCTTTTCATTAAATAAATAAAATGAATTAATAAATAAATAAACACAAGCTGCATTACTCCCAGGATGTTACGTATCTGCTGTCTTGTTTCGCTGAGCTCCAGTTGTAATAGCAACCCGTAAGTTAATACGTCTGGGTTGAGTACCTGAAAATTGTAACAACAACAACAACATTGTTAGCATTTTAACTTATTAATGCAATTACGTTAAACCGAGTTAACATTGGCATACTTGTTGTACAAATACATATATGCACATATGTTGGTTTCTATATAAAAGTACTTATTTATGCAGTAGAAGTGAGCTGCACAACCCGACAGAAAAGACCCCACCACATTATTCTGCTCACATACCAGAAACTAAAAATGGTTCAAACTACGCACCACACTCACACTCTTCAATATTTGAAAATAGATACATCTATACCAAAAGCGTGCTCCAAAATCATTTAATAAGAGATAGTTGTGAGACTTTTGAGTCTCTTGAAAAAATACAGGCCATTTCTCGGTAGTTATTTGACCCGTAAATTTGTTAACTGTATTAGAGAACTTGCGTATAGACTGCTACTATAACAACAAAAACAGCTGTGAAAAAATATGAATTTTATAATTTTTAACTTTCTAGTCGAGTTCAATCAGTTAAACGCAAAATTACACAACTTTGTTAACTGCAAAATTTTTTGGTGCAAGTCGAATCTAAAAACGAAAATGTAAAAAAAAATTAAGCACATTTTGTTTTTACATTCCACTACCACGAAAAACATTTTTCAGTGATCAAAATTGAGTAATTTTTTGTTTAACTAATTGAACTCGACTGGAAAGTTAAAAATATTGAAAAAAAAAATAATAATAACCTTCTAAAAATCTCTGGTTATCTTAAGATACATATATCAGAGGTATAATAAAAAAAAGTTTGAGTCCCAAATTTAATCGAACTTAAATTTTTTCAATTTGGCAAATCGAAAATTTTCAAAAATTAGAAATTAAAAATATTTTTTTTTGTTTTTTAATTTTGCTTACATCTTAAGTACCCCTTTAAAAGTGCTAAAGTGTATTTTTTTAATTGCATTAGTTGCCGAAATATTGAAAAAATTAACTTTATAGAATAGAAACAAAGAAATGAAAAAAGTCGAATTTTGAGTTTGCATAAAAATTAAAAATTGTTTTTTTTTTTTTAACAGAAATTTCTTATTTATACCAGGCCTATACTTGGTGGACCTCATCTACTATGTAAAGTGCAATATAATAAGCTCTGTCCAGACCACATTGGAGGTTAGTCGACAAAAAAAGAGTGCTTGCGTTAGTGTTCTCTTGTTAGAGAGGGAAAAACTGAAAGATAATTACTTTTTGTAGCACCCTGTGCTTGCCACTGTTCTATTTGCACTTAGTAACATTCTTTTTCTACCTTAATACAAGTATAATAACATATAACTATTTACTCTCGGCTAGTAAAATGTCACTCCTAACCCTATTGCTGTTCTCAATGAATACCTTGCTGCTATTGTTGTTTTTACATTTTCTAAATTTTTTATGTGTTTATGTTTATAGTATGGTAGTCGTCTAATTTAAATTAGCTGTAGATTAGTTTAAAGTAAACTCGTAGCCAAGTGGAAGTACATTAAATACGCGTATGGGTAGTTGTTGGTGGAAAGTAACTGCTGCTAAGTTTTGCATGAAAGCATATTCACTGTTGGTCTCTAATATAATTATCTGTACTTGTTTTTTTTTAGGTTCTTCTTTAAATATTTGTTGGCATTGGCATTAGAGAAGCACAGAGCAGTTGTTGCGCATGCTCGTTTCAGTCACGTCGTAGCCAGACCCAGAATGTACGTTTGCCCTTACCTTTGTAACGCTTCTGTCGCTGCTGTACAAATACCAGGAAGCTTGCTAACATTGCTCTTTGACGGTAAACAATGTACGATAGCGCTAGCACAACTCATCTTGGGCTTTTTTAGTGGCAGCTATTCTATGATTGTTACATTTTTTAATTGCTACAGCGGCTTTTGTTTAGTTTTTGCTTTTTTTGTTTAACTATAAAATTGTCATGCATAGTTACGCGCTTTTTACGGTCGGTATGTACGGTATGTTTTGTTAAACAGCTACTGTTCTGTTGTTCCACAGTGGAGGGGATTAAGCTAGAGCTGGCGCTGTTCTACGCTTATAAATTATTTCACTAGATACAGCATACAAATATGAACGGCTGTATATTAGGGTGCGTGGACATTTTTTTCGCATAGAGTGGATGTGGAAGAAACGAGAAAAAAGTTATTAAAAAAAAAGAATAAAAAAAAATAAAAAAAAAAAAGAATTAAATAAATACCTTGCAAACACTTTTTGTAGTTTATAAAATTAAAAATAACTTGATGAAACGCAATTCAACATTAAATATAATAGATAGCACAGCCTATAACCTCAGAGGCTGAACAACTATTAGAACTACTCGTTTCAGAACAAGTAAAAGTACTAATTCAATACCCAACTACGGTGTAAAACTTTAGAATAAACAACCGGAAAATTTCAAAAGTTGCGGTAACATAGATTTTTTGTAAGAAAAATGTGATATTGTTGTTACTTTAAGATTATGATTTTGCAATCGTGTTATATTTATAAATACAAGGGACATTTCTCTGACTCGATCCCGACACAATTTTTTATTTTTTTGTGAAAAAAAAAAACTGAATTCCTTTTTTTTATTATTGATTATTAATACTTAATATATATATACTTAAAATATTTTTATTTTGTATTATTATTATTTTATATTTATATATCTTTTTTAGTTTTGTTGTTGGTTTTTTGGTCTGTTCATTTTTACATATTTTTGTAAGTTTAACGAGCTCAAGAGCAGTTGATAATAATTCTTAGTTAATTATTATTGATTTTGATTAGAGAAAACATTGAAAGCAACAAACATATACAGGCAAGTACCATAACTATAGCCTGTATATGTTTGCTGCTTTCAGTTTTTCCCCTATTCAAAAATAATAATAATTAACTAAGAATTATTATCAACTGGTCTTTAGCTCGTTAAACTTACAAAAATATATCTTTTTTATTTACTTCGATAACATAACACCCTGTAAACACTCAACTTTATGCATAATAATGTTAAATTTAATAATATAATGAGTTTTTTTATTCATCTATTAAAAAAATATAAAGAACAAGAAAGAAAAAGGAAAAAAAATAATTACTCAACATAGAGATGGCATACTCGATTTTGAAACAATTAATTAAATTAGTCAGATAGTTCCAAAGGAAATTTGTTTAAAGCTGGTCCAGAATCTGTAGGGGTTTTCCTAGAAAGCCAATTAAAAGATGTTGTAAAATTATTTTTCTTAAAACGTTGAGTAAAATTTTTTCCATCCCAAGTGGTCGAAACAAATTTTTTTATTCAAACCACCCTATGGTATATATAAGTAGTTATATACAAGTATGTATTTCTATTATAATTTGTTGACTATCATTCCCAATGTAAAAGTAACTGTTTTCTTATTTATAAACCAAAAAAAATGTGTAAGCTGCAATATATAATATAAGGAACTCGGAAACCTTTATTTGTTTTAGCCCATGAAAACGTTAAAAGATTCTTATAGTCTATAATATAAAAAAAATGTAACCCTTTCCTAAAGCGATTTATTGAAAAAAACGAGATCTCATTAATTGGCTAATTTTTATGATATAGAGTTTTGAGAAAACCAACAAAAACATACTGAACAGATGCCTGCTAGGACTATTGAAGCCGATTAGTACAGACCAGTTTAAGCCTGTAAAAGCAATATCAACAGATACCAATATAAAGCTAATACTGAAGTGATGGGCTATCTCATTCAGAGATCTGCAGAAGTCAATGTCTTTATCCGGAAGGAGATCTGTAATCATAGGTCCAGAGAAAAGATACCCCCATTCCAAACTCACATCAAGCTTTGTGCTATCATTGATGGCACCTTACTCTTCCAGGAAACGTTAAAGTTTGTTTAGAATGAACAAAAATACTGCTGACAGCCAATTACGGTGAGTATAAGTAATTTTATTTTGATTCTATGGAGTAAGCCTTTTGTAAGCTGTATATTATAGTGTTATTATATCAACCACATATGTAAACAATTTGTAAATAAATTAGTGACTATAAATATTCAAGTTGTACTCGATGGTACTCGACTTTATTTAGTTGCTGCAAGTTGTCTCACCACAGCTTGGCATATTTATGATTGTACTGCGCATTTCATATTTCATTAAGCAAATTTAATTAGCTTACGGTGAAATATAGGTTAGATAAGAAGCAACGCAGTTGTGAGTAAAGTATGTAAATATAAGTATATACATATATATGAGTGAGACGTAAGTGTGCTTTGGATATCTCATATGAAGCGAGACACCGAAAGAATTGGTGAGGCGTGTTTCTTTTAATAGCAAATAACTTGACTTGACTTCTTTGCATTTATATAATACAGCTTAAAGCTTATGTTGGTTAGGATAGAAATTTAAATTTCAAAAAAATTGTTCTGTAAACGCAAGTCGTTTAGCAAAAAGATACTTTTCGAACCAAAAAAAAAAAAAAGAGTGCACCTCCAGAAGTTACACTACAGTTTTGGTTGTAAATTAAATATAATCAAATATTGGCCGTTTTCATATCTTTCATGAACATGAAATGGTATTATAACTTTGGTCCGATGTTTGTAAGTATGAGAAGAAGAAGAGATAGACCCACCAATAAGTATACCGAAATGATCAGGGCGATGAGCTGAATTGATTTAGTCATGTCCGTCCGTCCGTCCGTCCGTCCGTCCGTCTGCCTGTTTGAACGCAAACTAGTCCCTCAGTTTTAGAGATATCTCCATGAAAATTGGTAAAAGGCAGCCATTTTGTAAAGCATTAATCATTTGTCGGAACCAGCACGATCGGACCAATACAACGCATAGCTCCCATACAATCGATAGTGTCGATAAATGGGTTTTGGGCTATACATTTTGCAATTAAAAAGCTAGAGAAACTAAATTCACCCAGATCGGAACAACATATCATACAATCGATTTTTCCGACAAATGGGGTTTGGGCTATGTGTCTTTAAATGAACAGTTTTGCAGAGTTTGTACTAATTGTGAGTAAGGATCGGACACTTAAACCCGTGAGGCGTATTCATGAAAGGTATAAAGTCTTCGGCACAGTCGAAGACAGCCCTTTCCTTACTTGTTTATTTAAAATCTGTTCTGCTCGCTTAAAAAAAATTTTGAATTGAAAGCAACAAAAACATAAGCCAGCAAAAACAATTATAAGCGCTCACAAAATTGGTTGCTATCTCGCAAGCGTCAAGTTCACATTTGATTTTCAAACGAAATTTAAAATTTTTGAAAACAATTTTAATATTGTTATTTATTCACAAGTCGCTAAGTGCTTACGAAAATGGATTTTCCTAGCCTAGTTTTGTTAAGCAATGTTTAATTTAAATGCGATGAAAGATAAATATCTCTGTATTGTAATCTGAAAACAGCAGTCAAAAATGTTATCCTTGTACTTGCAAAAAAGAATGTTATTTCTAATTTTGGAAAATTTTAGATTTTTCAAAATTGAAGAAATTAAATTTTTCGTTTCTCAAAAATGTAAGAAAAAAATTATAGATATATTTTTGTTTTTACATTCCACTAGCACCAATTTCCAATAATCAAAATTTAGTATTTTTGTGTTTAGCTAATTGAACTCGGCTCGAAAGTGGAAAAAAAAATAAAAAAATCATTTTTTTGATAAAATTTAAAAAATTCATATTCTTGAAAAAAAAAAATAAGAAACCATCTTTTGAAATTTTCAGGGTATCTTCAGATATATCAGAGATATAATACAAAAAAATGTGGGTCCACAATGTGATGCCGGACTTTAATTTTTTCGAATTTGAAATATCGAACATTTTCTAAAATAAGAAATTTAAACAAATTTTTTTCAATTTATTTTTTTCTTAACTTTCAAGTACTATTTTTGAAAGTGCCCAAGTATGTTTCTTTAACTATAGTAGTCTCGAAAATATTGAAAAAAAAAACTTTACAAAACAGAAAAAAAGGAAGAAAATTTTATTTTGAGTTTACATAGCTTTTGAAAAAATTTTCTTTTGCAGACTTCGTTTTATGGTAGCATGCAACTCTTCGCCAAATTTGATTCAAATCGGAAGTGATCGATTCCAACTATGTGACGATTGGACATGGAATGACACAATAAGCATCAGATAAAAACTATCTTTTGATATCTGTTTCATCAGTTTTCCACTGAAAGTGTTAAAAATGAACTCATAAGTCGGGACTATTCATACTGCAGAAGTTTAAGTGATGAACTACTGAAGTAATCTGAATCTGTTATTGGAGTATCAAACTACTCTAAAGATACGTTAAGATCTTTTATTTCTTAAAGTTAACAATTGAACAATTTTGCAGGAAATAATATTTTTTGTCTTACACAAGAACTACTATTGTACTCTGTTTATTGCTACAAGGCAGGCGGAAGGACTGCGTTGTGAGGAAAAGACTCTTAAGTACACTTGAACATATCGATGTATCTCCACTTAAAGGTCCAAAACTTAACAGTTTCAAATTTCGAATTACATACATGTTTGCTATTTCACAAAATTCAAATATTGTAAAATCGTTTACCACTACAAATACGGATATATAGTATACGAGTATATACACATGCTTATTAAGCAGACAATGCAAGTGCTACAAATATAATTTTTTACACCGACAATTGCTGACAAATTTATGACTGTGAGCAACACAATTTGCCATTTTAATATAATTCCACTGGGGCATAATTTACAACAAATGCACAAATGCTGTGAAATTAAGGACATCAGCGGGAAGGGATATGTTTTGTTATGCGCTTTTGTGCGACTCATATTTCTTTCACTACCAAGGCATTTCATAAGCAATTATGCAGTGAGCAAGCATTTCATAGGAAATTGAAGCAATTGATGAAAAATTACGCTTACAACAAATTGCTGCACTTAAAAAAAATTAATACACTTCAATCCACGTAAATCCTTATATCCTCATTCATTTCAAGTGCGTTGTGCGCGGGCATTTTACGATTTTTCCTTGGGCAAATTGAGTGTCCATGTCGTGTGACACTTCCTGCAGATGTGCCACTAGCCCAATTGCTCCATTAATTGCCGAGGTCGGTCTCGCAGCTGTGTGAGTGCTTACATATATACAAATATATATGTTTTAAAATAAATGCCCTCCAAGGACGACTATCAGCATGTGGAGTGGTGGCGTCAACTGTTTGTTGACATTGCTGGTAGTTACAACACTTCGTTAACGGAAAAAGGATATGGAAGCTGAAAGAAAATAGAGAGAAAAAATAGTTTTAAAGCAGCGCATACATTTTTACAGTTTCTGTTCATGCTACAGTATCAATTACCATTTCACATTTCCAGCGCATAATTACTCAGAGTTGCTGCACTGGTCCATTGGCAACACTTTGGCTGGCTGCATAAATATTTTAAAATGGTTGCATTTCCGCGCATTAAATATTTAAAACAATTGCACTTTTGTATTAGCTGATTATGTGTTTTGTATATATTTTTTTGCAGCATGTTGCATGCAACTTGCTCCTTCCCAATTTGTTTTTTATTTCTTTTTCTTACTTTCTAAGAATTTTTCATTTCCTTTTGGTTGCCATATACTTTCCTGCATTTGTCTTATTCTTGCGCCCGCCGCTCAGCTTTATTCCAACTCAATGCCATCTTTTGGCCACTCGATTTGCACTTACTCACTTAAAGCTCTTACATTCTATGCATCCTTATTATTCTATTGCATGCAAAATTTATAAGTATGTGACACTCGATGTCCTTGCAACATACATACTGCATTCTAAATCTATTCGTTTTCCAGGCCACTCCTGCCCAAATGTATCTATGCTGCATTAGGTTGAGCCCTGTCTGTATTGTTGACATGACTCAGCAGAAACCGACGTCTTAGACCCGTTCTTAAAGCGAATATAGAGGTAATTAGCAAATAGTAGATCCATGAAGAAGTGACTGCAGCGAATACGGAGAGCTTAAGATGGAAGCATGCGTGATTTTCACTGAAGAGTCCAAAGTTTATTGGTTATTAAGACATTAAGTTTTCTTCGAGCCACCAAAGCTCTCACTTTCATATCGAGCAAATAAATGGTTATGGAGATAAGAGATTTTGCTCACCTGGAGCGCACAGCAAGTAACCAACCAATCCGACCACAATTCGATAGGTCTTCCGTTAGTAGACTCTAACCTAGGTGGAAGCTTCTTTCTCCTTTAAGTTAACTGATGTGGGTAGTAAAAGTATGCCCAAAACCGTTTTTCCGTTAAGTAAATGACAATAGGTTGAAATTGCTAGGACACAACTCAGAAACACATATGGGATAGGTAATTCCATAATCAAGTTTTCAGGTAGGGTTAGGTTAGGTTAGGTTAAGGTGGCCGCCTCTCTGCATAGTCGCGAAGCACATTTAGATGAGGTGGCCCATTGTGATACCACTGAATAAGAGCCCTGAATAAGTCCCGGCCTCCTTCAGACATTAAGGAAGTTGAAAGATCCTGTCCGCTTAGTATAGCGCTGAGTGTCTCGGATTTCAGCAGATCCTACCTGCGCTAAACCAAGGAGCCACTTAAAATGAGTCCTATCCAGTGCGGGGCCACTGCAGAGAAAGTGTTCAATACTTTCTATTTCCTCTTCGTCCCTACAGCAGCGACAGAAGTCATTTGATGGGACACCCATGCGTTCACCATGTATTCTCATTAGACAATGTCCAGTGAGTACCCCAGGGCCTAGGGAGGACCGTTTGAGGCCTGGGCACCTCGCTTGCGGTTTCCAATGTCCATCTAGAATTAATCCGAGTAGACGCCGCTGCCCTTCTTGTCGTTAAGCTTAGAGACATTCGTGAAAATGAAGGTAGGGTGTCATAGAACAAATTCAGAGATATGGCATCTTCTACACAGTCCATAATTGCTAACGAGAGTCTTGTTTGGTAGGACAAAGGTTGTAAAATAAGACACAACCTAATGCTGCTTCTTGGTTTCGCATCGTGGGTTGCTTATTTGTTTTTAGAAGATCGCATGTACTTAACTTTTACTTAAGTTGTTTTTATAAATTTAATGTTGCTTTGCACTTTTTCTTGCAAAATGTCACTATGCACTTGTGGCAAGTTATTTGCTTTCCTTGCTGCTGCTTATAACCACAAATTATTGGTATATATTTTTTAGACGATATCCTTCCTTTGTCAGATATGAATTAGGTAAGACTACCTTAAGGTAGTAGCCCCACGTGGGAACGATTATGTTGACCGTGAAACCGCAGTCGATGGCGCATTCGTATTACCAGAGCTCTTTGTTAATTTCAAACCTGTTACAACTACTCTGGTACCATTTAAGCAGAAGAAAAAGTTTAAAGATTTAGTTCCTCCACTATTCCCTTTTTGGAAAAATATAAATCTAAATGAGAATCTAACGAAAAGCTCACCAGGACGTTTCAGTGCGAAAGAAAGCATAATTTTTAACCTGGGGTCCACGATCTTTTAAAAACAGCGAGAGTGAGCTCACGCTCTTTGTGGAGGTAATTGCAGCACACCATGCAAGAGTAATGTACATGATAACGAATCTGAGGGAAGCGAGAAATCAATACGCTTATCTTGAGTGAATAATAAAACAAAGATGGCGTCCATTTACAATATATACGGTACCATAACTAACGAATTTCGATAAAATAGCTAAACTTTGGTTCAAGTTAATCCGAATATACGGTTTCTGTTGCTACCCAAGCCAAAACTGTATATTTGTGTGTACTAAAGCTTAATTTGCATAAAAATTCGTCTTTAATTGTTTACACAGCAAGTAGGCGAAACAAAAGGTAAATGAGCAAAAGAGTTGGTGTGGGTTTGAAATTAACAAAAGAATCGGTTTCGCAGACTTTCAATGGTAATGTGAATATTTCGCAGACCACTTACGTGGTAAGAAAGTTTATGCTTCAGCACACATATGTAAATATCATTAGTAAAAGTATATATATACATACAGCCATAAAAATATTTATACATGCCATTAAGACGAGTGGGTACATATTGAGTTGCAATCGTGATGTGTCAAAATTTTCTGTTTATCACCAACATTGGTTTGCTACTGAAGCAATAACAAATTCCATAAAGATACAACCAAACATAAACATAAATATTTGTTATTTGATGTATTGAGGTAGTTGATGAATATAAACAATTGAGTAATTATTATAATTTGTCAAGTAGTTGGTAACTTGTTGGTGAGATGGAAAAAGATACGAAGAAAAAGGGCCTGCGTATGCTTTCCTTGGCAGGCTCATGATACGAAAAGGGAAAATCTAGCCAGGCCCTAGACAAAATTTATCACATTTTCTACCCAGGATAAGAGTAGAAGCGGCAAGGCAAGCGTCATGGGACGAGAAATAGGAAAAGAAACGTGAACAGAGGTAGAAGAAGATTAAGAAGAGGTAGATGGGGTGATTGTTAATTGTCGGAGTGGATCTTCTAGCATTATATATGACAGGGGTCTTGATATCCCAGAGCAATTTTGTAGAGTTTGAACGTTTGAATAGTTCCTCAGAACTGAATTCATTTAGTTATAATCAGACCTGCTAAGTAATTATTACTAATCGTAATGATTACCGGTTTGATTGATTATTTTATGAAAAAGCGTACAAATGTTTAATTACACATTGTTTTCGGTTTTCAATGATTATTTTAAAAAATGATCAACAAAAATCAAAAATAATCCCAAAAATTAAGAAAAATCCAAATTAATTTTATTACTTTTCATATTTTTGTAAGTATAACGAGCTCAAGACCAGTTGATAATAATTCTTAGTTAATTATTATTATTTTTGATTAGAGGAAAAATTTAAAGCAACAAACATATACAGGCTATAGTTATAGTACTATTTCGAAAACAGCCACGATTTCTCGTCAGACTAATTCGTATGATTTTGAACAGACCGTAAAACCAACAACAAAATTTATTACTTTTGATTATTTTTGATTTTCTGATTATTTTCATTACTTTCTCATTTTAATTACTTTTTGTTATTGTTGCAGAAAAACATAAGCAGGCGGCAAAGTAATCAAAAACTGACTTCATTTGGTTTTAATCAGACCTACTAATTAATGATTATTAATGGTAATGATTACCGGTTTGATTGATTATTTTTTGGAAAAGCCTGAAAATGATTGACTACACATTGTTTTCGGTTTTTAATGTTTGTCTTAAAAAATGATCGACTAAAATCAAAAACAATCCCAAAAATTAAGAAAAATAATCAGAAACAGTAAACAAAATTATTTTGATTATTTTTATTAGATACTTTTGAATTTTTTATTACTTTTGGGTATTGTTGCAAAAAAATATAAGCATGCGGCAAAGTAATATAAAAATAATCAAAACAATCAGAAATAATTAAAAATAATCAAAAAAAATTTTTTTACTGTTAATGATTATTTATAACTTTTCTTAATTTTTGGGGTTAGTTTTAATTTTTGTTGATAATTTTTTAAAATAATTATTGGAAACCCAGAACAAACAATGGGTAATCCATTATTTGTAGGCCTTTCCATAAAATAATCAATCAAACCAGTAATCATTACCATTAGTAATAATTTATTTTTTTTTTTTTGATTAATTAAAAAATTTTTTTTTCTTACAATAGTAATCAAATAGTAATTCCGGATTTTTCAAAATATTAAAAATAATCATTGTTGATTTAAAGAGCTATCCAATCAATTGATTACTCAATTCTAACGGGAATTTAACAGGTCTGGTTCTAACAGGTTTCTAAGAAGCGATTTAAATACCCAACAAGCTTCAGAGTCGCTGTTGTATAAGAAAATTCATAGTAAAGCATTGCTTAAAATGAAATCACTGTCACTGCGGTTCACTATCGTTTCAGCATTGTAAATATCGAGTATCATAAAATCAACAATTTACGCAAAACATTGACGATTTCCGCTTTTATTATTCATTTTTGCATTGCATTAATTTTCCTCGCGCAGGAAACTTTCAGCGTTTTACAGATATTCATAATTTTTGTTGCGTTTTATTTGCCGGTTAATTGACTTTTTCACATTGAATTAACTCAAATGAGCCACACTGCGTAAAAGAGATTGTGAGAAATTTCTGCGAGTTGTAATAATTTGCCACCCACAAGCAAATAGTGGTTCGCACGCCAGCGCTACTTGTAAGCTGAGATTATTGGTTGATTGTCTTTCTGCCATTTCGTTTATCACTCTCTACCAATCAATGCTTGTGCAACAACAACTGAGCACATTATGGCAAGCGCCAGTGGCAGTTGTAAATGATGTGAAAGTGATAACAGCTGTTGCGGAAAAATTTCTTCTTCATCCCTCGGTGCAACACATATTTCATAAAGTTTGTTGCACCAGCAAGCAGAAAATGAATATATAATGAAATATGCGCTATGATTTCATATGCGTTGGAAAAAATTATTGCTGTCTGTGTAAGATCCTTGCCATGTGGCAAGCAGTAAAGAACAAACATAGTTGATGAAAGGTATTGTATATGATATATCCTGCCAAGAAGGCTCTGTCCATATTAACTCATACACTTAGCTTTCGACTTATTTGTGTATGGGTGAATGAGCAGCTAATGCGTAGCAACGGATAAGATTACCTGTATACAAATCCTCCCACACTTCTGTGTTGCACACAAGCTGCCATTAACTCGCCCGACTACAGCTGCAATACGACTCTTGCTGTTGTTGCGTTCGCTGCTTTTCTGTGCTTACAAACACTTCCAAGGTAGAACTCCATTAGTAGCCGCTTAACTGTTGTAAGCGCTCTACATTTCAGCTCGTTTTTTAGCTATATCACTTACGCAGCTAAAAAACGAGTTGCCTGAAAGCCTGAAACGCCCAAAAGCCTAGGTATGGAGTTCAAGCTTTACTACCTGCAACCGCTGCTATCTGCTTGCATAATAATATTCATTTATGCGGCCACTGCTGCAAAATCATTACATATCGAGCAGATTGCATTGGCTGCCAGATAGAGTTGTTCCTACATATATTTGTTTGTCTTAAACTAGGGTGCTCCTGGTTCTGAAACTACTTATTTCGTTCAAGACACCACAACATAAAAGTAGTATCGAAACATAAACGTATGAAATTATGGTAAGATTTCGAAGTGTCAATAATATTAGCGTTCATAAAAAAGTTTTCCCCCTCTAAAATTGTTGCGCAACTGCCAAATTTTTAAGTGAAAGTCGAGCTACCCATAAGTACCCAAGCTCTCAGCCACGTCATCATCTGTAAGGCAAACATTTTGTTTTATTTACAAATAAATTTTTTCCACGTTTTCAATAAAACATTATTATTATAGTGAGCAATATCCCGGCTTTACTCTTTATATAATTATTTTGTAATTTACTAAATTATTTAATAAATATCTTTAATAACCATCGACTCCAACCCAATGACTTCGAGAGTAACACTAAAACTTGAAGGCTTCCTTAAGCAGTATCAATAAAACATAATTATTATAGTGAGCAATATCCCGGCTTTACTCTTTATATAATTTTTATTGTAATTTACTAAATTATTTAATAAATATCTTTAATAACCATCGACTCCAACCCAATGACTTCGAGAGTAACCCTAAAACTTGAAGGCTTCCTTAAGCATTATCAATGGTACGATTAGTGAGTCTGGGATGCAAACTATAAATGTCGAATTAATGACTGTCAAAAATCTGATTTTGGAGACGACTCAACCCAATGACTTCGAGAGTAACCCTAAAACTTGAAGGCTTCCTTAAGCATTATCAATGGTACGATTAGTGAGTCTGGGATGCAAACTATAAATGTCGAATTAATGACTGTCAAAAATCTGATTTTGGAGACGAAGATGCTCTAACATTTCCCCAGTTGTTTCTTAAAAGAAGGCTCCAGGGGTATAGAAAAGAATAGCCCTGCAGGTCTTGGGATAATAAGCCTTTCTGAGAAAACTGTGCTTGTTTGTTTCGTTGTTGATGTTTTTGTTTTTATTGATATGCTCTTATAGTTTTTTTCCTCTTTTTTTTTCTTATTCTACTTCCTTACTTTCGTTTTATATTATTGTACTGAGCTCTGCTTAGTCCGCGTACCCATTCAAGCAATAGGACGTGATGAGCCAAACAAGGTTATATTGAAGTTGACAGTTTTTTACCGGTACAAGCATCTTGCGGCACTAGCCCGACTACCGTGGTAACGATTTCGTAGATTTTAGTCGCCTCCTACAACAGGCATACCTTCCTCGAGGCTATTTCAACCCCCCTAACAGCAGGAGTTTTTCCTCATCTCCTCCTTAAATTTCCTAGAAATATATTCGATTCTAAGTTAAGTTAAGGAACCCTTCTTGGAGATATCTTTAGATTTTAGATTAGAGGCTAATCTGCTAAAAACTGATTTTTTTCAATACAACTTAGCGACACCCTAATATTAACACCTATACATATACATATGCATTCTATGTATTCAACGTTCTTGCTCCGGCTTTGACATGGCTGAGCGCGTTACTTCGTCTCCTTCGCCATGCTCCACTTGTTGCAACAAGCAAATAATTTCTTTTTGCATTGTTTTTGGGTTGCATAAATGTTTGATTATGAGTAAAAGTATTAAGTGGTCCTTAACGCTTTTTGTGCACAACGTCAGCGCACGCAACGCCAACGCAACATTTGCTACTGCTGCCGCAGCAATCTAGCGCTGCGTTGTGTTTTTGTCTTATTTCGCTCGCACTTTGTCACTCTTTCTCCATGTTATCAGCAAAACAGCGCAGCAAGTAGTGACAGAACTGTGCTAAAGACCGCAAAATAGTCTAAAAAATCTGTTGCCGCAATCTTATACACCTCAGTCCATGCTGTGCAGCAAACGTTCCTCTCAATCATTCCACCTAAGTGAGCAGCAAACCAAGAATATTTCCAACAATCTTTAGCGCATATCTGTTATTCCATCTTGATCCTTGTTGCATGTAGAGTGCTCTTAAAACAGATTCAGTTACATTTTGCATGCCACAAACTTTCACACTTGGACTGAATCTCGTCTCTTTGCTGCTTCTCCTTGAAACATCTCTTATTTAATGCAATACTCCATACTTCCTTTAATTTCTTCATTTAACATTATTTTCTCACAGCTTTGCTTTACTTTGCTTCAGTTTCCTTAATTTTTTTTCTGTTTCTTAATATTTTAAAATCGCCTCTCAACCAAAGAGTAGTGCAAAAAAAGTAGGAAAAAAACAGAAGCATACTTGTGTGAAATACTTTTGCTCCAATTTTCCATGCAAAGCAAATTAAAAAAAAAAATATTCTTTAAAGTATAAAAACGCTGTAGTCAGCGTAGAAATTTAATATAACTTTAGAAAGTCCTACAGTTCCTTACTGGTTATATCATTCTAGCATACGGAAAATGGCTAATGTTTCATTTATTTTTTCTTTCCCGGGGCTGTCTAACTTTCGATTTTTCTTTGGGGGAGCAGTGGACCTGTAGAACATCAACTGAGATGAAACCCGCAAACCACAAGGGCATCCCGTTGCAAGTTTACGGCGAAACGATGTCCGGAACTATAATCACGAAAAAAGAACTGCACTTTTTAGACGTATGATTAGACACTTCCCAAAACTTACCTGGATCAGTTTGACATAAAATAATCAGACTAATCTCCATTGCCAATAGCTATGAAAAGCAAATACGGATCCTGTATGAGTGGCTGATAAGCGTCGGTGGGCAAGAAATCAGAAAAAAAACAATTAGGATTTACGTCGAGGAAAATGGACAGTATATTTGGTCACAGACGTTAACTACTATGAATATATCGTATGACCGCGATGGATGTCTAAACTGTTAAACCAATTTTTATTATGTAAAAAGTACGTTTTTGGACCTTCTCTGTGGAAGGTTTTTCGATAGCGATACGGGCAGAGAGAGGTATAGGGATAGTGACAGTGATAGTGGTAGTGATAGGGATAGTGATAGTGATAGTGATAGTGATAGTGATAGTGATAGTGATAGTGATAGTGATAGTGATAGTGATAGTGATAGTGATAGTGATGGTGATAGTGATAGTAATAGTGATAGTGATAGGTATAGTGATAGTTAGTGATAGTGATAGTAATAGTGATAGTGATAGTAATAGTGATAGTGATAGTGATAGTGATAGTGATGGTGATGGTGATGGTAATAGTGATAGTGATATTGATAGTGATAGTGATAGCGATAAGTAATAATGATAGAAATAGGTTAAGATAAATAAAAGATAAACTATATGAAAAAGGAGAAGAAGATGACGAGGAAAAAAGGAAGGTGGGCAGACAGAAGAATATGGATCTAATATGAGAAGGCAGAGAGAGTAAAATATTTTAATAGTTTTTGGGCAGAACAACGTCTGCCGGGTCGGCTAGTACTTATATAAAATGAAATAAAGGCCTAAGATTCGAAGTATAGACCGACAGTCCATAGGTGAGACAACAAATTATAAACTTTGGAAAACCGAATCCTAAGTTCAGGCATATTCGAGAGAGAAATATGGACGGTCAACTTGAAGTAATATGAAAGTAGTAGTTATTGAAATCTCAGAAACACTTTCCGAAGGTTAATGTGGTCTGCTCTTGCAACAGTACACCATCCTGCCAATATTCTCATAGCCCCCTAAACTACTAGTGGTAACATTTTTAGCATAACCAACTGGATGATGTACTCGTGGAGACAAAACCTGACAGAGCGGCGATTTGTAAAAGATGCCATGAAAGGGGCCTATATAAGCAGATACGACGATCGTAACAAAGGAATTCAGAGAAGTCCTTACGATCTAAAATCGCTACGTGCATTTGTATTATTTTCTTTGGAGGAAAGTTGTCATTTGAAAAGCAAGTTTCGGTATTCTTCTGAGAACCACGAGATCAAATCTAAGTATTTAGAAGCCAGCCCGATTTTGGCCCTTGCGCCAGAGATCCCTTTTTAGCGATAACTGACGTCAATTGGAAACCCAAGGATGTCTAGTCATCCTTCACTTGTTTTCTCCACCTTAGTCGCGGTCCTCCCCTTCTTCTTCTGCCGATAGGAAAACCTTCTGCGTCGCAGCTTCTCTAAAAGCAAAACTATAAAAAAGTTACTATTACCTCAAAATATTTTCGTACAAAGATTCTAACCATAAAATTCTCTAAGCGTAAGTATTTGCATTCGCTAAAGCAAATTTGTCTTATATACATACCAACTCACTGAAAACAGAGATTTATATCTATGGCATTCGACTTTGCTCATCTCTTTTGCAGAAAGACACATTAAGAAAGTTATGCAAATTATAAGCATTTTCTAGTTGTGGGCGGTCAATTCGAGAAGAAGATAGAGCAAGAAACTTTCAAATTAAAAATAAATTTTGCAAAATAAAAACATTAGGCAAAGAGTTGATTAAAGAAAATTGGAAGTTTTAATGGATGAATGGCATGGTTTGAGGTAGTCAACTTGTGAACTTGCTTTAAGCAAACCGAAAAAATAGAATCCAGCATTGAAATTAGGTATAAGAAATGGCCAAAGTAGAGTTAAGATGCAAGAGGGATATCGGAATTTCAAGTACTTATGTAAAAGAAAGAAGCATAGAAATCGCTAAACACCATATAAAAAGATAGAGTTAAGTTAGGGCTTTTCAGTGTTATCGATTTAAAACTAAAGCATGCAGATAGGATAGACTTGGGAATTAAAATTTCAATCTCGACTTGTTTAGAAACGGAACAAAGTATTCCTTACAAACTACTTTATAAAATATGAACACAAAAGCGGGCTGATACTTAGTTATGGCTTGCATACCCCTGTGTCTCCTTTTAAAGGAGAAAAACCAAACAAATTTATTTCATGACAATTCTAATCCCTCTGAGTGACGTTGCCTTCAAGCATTCTTCTCAAATCGCATTTCTATTGTGTGTAGAAATCGCCAATATCT
Source organism: Merzomyia westermanni (assembly GCA_949987695.1). NCBI lineage: Eukaryota > Metazoa > Arthropoda > Insecta > Diptera > Tephritidae > Merzomyia > Merzomyia westermanni. Next base: position 14,839,607 of record OX465293.1, on the reverse strand, counting down.
TCCACAAATAACTAAAATTTAATTCATAATTCAGCTGCCAAAAAATGATTTACGCGCAGACCCAACTCAATATAAAATCTCTCAGACATCATAAAAAATTGAGACAGGACCTTAATCGAGACAAGCGTATATCCCGTGAAGTGGCACAGACAAAAATTCTATAAAGAAACTGTGTAAATTGTTTAAATGAAAAAATGGGTAGCTAGTGGACAATAAAATATTATCTCGATAAAAATCAGTTCAAATTCTTACATTTTTTTGAATTTAATTTTTATGCTTTTTAGTGGGCATAACTGTTGAACATACAGTTGGCGCAGGGCGCGCATGCGCATGACGATTCCGAAACAAATGAGTACGTAGCTAAAACAGAACTCTACATAAGCGGATCCCAAAAAAAACAGCAATAAAGCTTACTCACTAAATTTTTTCTTGCTACAACAACAACCGATTTAACGGCAAAAACAAAAATTATAAAAAGGTCACAATTTCTTGAAAAGATCTTTAACAGAAATCACCGAAGAAGTAGCAAGAAATATTTAATATTTGACATAAAGCGATAAACACCAAGTATGAAAGACAGCCAAGCAGAAAAAGAGCGATAAACGTATGAGCACCAAAAAATAAAAAAATAAAAAAATAAAAATAAAGTATCAGTGATGCCACATAAATACATAGGCAACCGCCTAAAATTCAAAAGCAGCACATCAGTGACACACCGAAAGAAATCAAACGTAAAAAAGAAAAAATTTGGAGTTTTAAAACTGAAATAAAATAAAAACTTAAATGATTTATCATAATGTGATCACAGCGGTGGCGGTCGCTGATGGCAATCTCATACGCAGACGCAGGCACTCAAACAGACAGATTGACTTTGGAGGTGATGGAGCGCCTCCGGTTGTGTGCTGGTGGTTGGCGCGTTGGTGATGTCAGCGTTGAAGGTAGAAAGAAGCACGAAAATTATTTTTCATGCTAAATGCGATAAATACGACGAAATAAACAGAGAGACTTTAGTTGGAGAGTTAAGCATTTTGTAGGTCGTTTAATAAATAAAATTTTAGTAAAAGTTAAGCGGCGATAAGGAGGAGTTACGAGGGTGGCACACAAGTTAGGGATTGTTGCTTAAAATTTTCAATCGTTTATATCGAACTCCGTGGGCCATAAAAAATCAAAACAAAAAACAAAAATTTTTAATATATTTCTGAAAATGTATAAATGTTGGAAAACTAATTAAGAAAGACTATCAGCAAAAATCTTTTGTCAAAAATAAATAAAATATTAAGTTGCTTAACATTTTCAATTGTTTATAGGTATTTGCATGTCAAATCGTAATGTAGATGGTATCGACCCCTTTAAATTTGAATAAAATTCGGTGAATAGTTCCCTTTTTTTTACATAAAACAAAGTTCTGGCAAAAAAAAAAAATTTAAAATTTTTGTAAGTATAACGAGCTCAAGACCAGTTGATAATAATTCTTAGTTCATTATTATTATTTTTGATTTGCTTTCAATTTTTCCTCTTATCAAAAATAATAATAATTAACTAAGAATTATTATCAACTGGTCTTGAGCTCGTTATACTTACAAAAATAAAAAAAAAATAAATACAATTTTTTTTTTCTCAAAATTTGTGCCCATACAAGATTAAAATTTTTTCTTTTTTTCCTGTTTTATGAATTTTATATTTTCAGTATTTCGGAAACTACTGAAGTTAAACAAATTAACTTTTGCACTTTCAAACGGGATACTTAGAGGCATAAACAAAAATTTTTTGAAAAAAAAGGTAATTCTATACGACAGCACGTAACTGCTAATATACGCCCAAAAATCTCGGGAAATATATCAAACGACGGGTTTTAACCTCCGTATCAATAATCCGAAAGCGGAAGTTCGATATTTTATGTCTGTTCAGAGATATTTGCAATCAAAGTTGAAAACTTTCTGTCATTTTCATGTGGTTGTTGCAATCACAGATTAGGCTGTACCGAAAAGTGCAAAAAGTGTGTTCTGCTTAGAAATACTGTGGACCGCGTAGCCGGTGTTGGACCGGCTAAGGGTTATTTCTTTGAAGCGCGGCCGAAGGCCGCCTACGCAGAAAGGTGTTCTGCACATAAATACGTTGGATCAAGCCCCCTATTTGGGATCGGACCTAGGCCATTTTTGGGTTTTTTGCTAATAACTTTTCACTGAAAGAAATTATTTATTTCCGCTTTCGGATTATTGATACAGAGATCAAAACGCGTCGTTTGATACTTTTCCCAAGATTTTTGGACGTATATTAGCAGTTACGTGCTGTCGTATAGAATTACCAAAAAAAATTTAAAATTTATAATTTTTGAAAATTTTGGTTTTTTTCATATTGTTAATATCTGTAAGTAGAAAGGTAATAAATATTGTTGTTATTGTTATTATTGTTGTCTTTTTAATAAACAGATCACCCCTGATGATTTTAGGAAGCCTAGCGAAACGTTGTGTCGGAAAAGTGAAATAAATTCTTTTATTTGCACTTAGAAACCCATTGGTCAAAAAAGCCTAAATGAAAGATCAAATTAAATAAAAAAATTTACCGGAAAACACCATATAATGAAAAATTTAAGTTGGCCATCAAATTTGGACATTTTTTTTATTATACCTTTAATATACTAAAGATATTATAAAAGAATGGTGTTTTTGTTTTTTTAAAAACATGAATTTTTGAATTTTTGGCAAATTTGATTTCTTTTTAAATTTTTTAACTTTCCAGTGAGTTCAATTATTTAAAAAAAAAAATTACGAAATTTTGATAAGTGAACATTTTTTGTAATGCTTGTGAATTGTAAAAAGAAAAATGTAAAAAAAAAAACTTTTAAGCATTTACAAAATTAACAGTTTGCAAGTCTGTTTAGGCCAAAGTTATTACTAACTTAATGCCTTAAACTTATCGGCAGCCCCTGTTGCATGGGTTTATATTTTTAAACCATTCTATGGAAGGAAGCCAGGAAATACAAGAACGCGTTGAGTATTTTACAGCTTTTCTTGAAATGTCAACTCTTCATAAAAATTAAGCAAACATTAATTATACGAAAAGAGGCACAAAACAAAAGCAAATAGCTGATGAAGTGCTTACAAAGCGCATATAGCAACAAACTGCTGACCTCGCTGCGGCACATATTAGTAAATATTGTTGTGAAAAAAAAAGTATTAAAAAAGTGGGTGAGCTGCTGAGCCACCAAAGTTCTTAAATGATTCTTAAAAAAATCTTACCAAAATCATAATAAATGTGCTCTACAATAAGTTGGTAGCAACAGTCCAGGCGGGCCACAATCCTCTCATACCTAACTCAATAAACGCGCCACATAGAAAGACATTTGCGCACAACAATCTGCCCTTAACCCTTTTTTTCAATACTAACGCTTTGTTTATATTTTCAATGGTAATTTATGTGGAGACATGATTTGGAGACAAGCAATGTCCAGAACGTGGATGTGTCTGCAGCGAGCGCCAAAATAATGCGCAGCGTCTACAAAAATCAAAAATTATTTCCTTTAATTCAATTTTTTTTTTGCTTTTCAGAACACTTTTTGTACAACTTTAAATATTTCACAAAGATCATGTTACAGAACTCTCATCACATGGCGCGCATGCGCAGCAGGCAATGATCACAGTACACTGACGATAAAAAATACTCAAATATGAAATGGAAAAAAAGGAAAAAAAAAACAATTAAGGCAACGTCTTGACAAAATATTTTATGTCTGTTTGTTATTTTAGTAGCTTTGCTGCCCTCGAAAGGTCTGATTTAAGAAATTTATGAATTGTTGTCGACTGACTTCAGTTTCCAAGTTGCAGGGATGCAGCACGCTGAATTGGTCCAGCATTTGTCGTTATCACAGGTTGACAATCTTGAAACTTTTTTCAACATTATAACCCTCATAACCAGTTATGAATATCATATCATATTTAAGAATATTTTCTTTTCTTTTATCTGCGCTACAGCTTTCCAAACGATGCGCTTATCAATTGTTAAAGATCTGCGTCAGTAGTAACTCAGTAGTGTTTTGTTTTTACGTTTTAAAACCACAAATAATTACAAAAATAAAAATGTTCTTAATTAATATCCCCACTCTAAAAATGCGTGGCTTTGTGGCGACAAAATATATGCAACAAATTGACTCCAGATTTTGGAGTTGTACTGATAACGATGCTGTGAGAAAAAAAATCACAGAAAATTGGGTTGACAATATCTCCACCGAAAAGTTTATTACGGGCTCGTTATGTAAAACGCTACTAGTCACTTTTTTTATTTGAAGCAAAGTTAATATAACTTCAGTGACTGGCATCAGATACTGTCCCTAAGTAAATACTTGAAAGTAAAGATGTAAAATTAGACGCACTTTACGCTGATATATCAATAGATATCTAAATTAAAGTTAAATACTACTTTTAGAGCAAGTAAATATATTCGTTCCGCTGCATACAGTGGTGGCAATGAAAGTAGGCTCACTATCTGTTCATATATATTTATTAGAACAACAGCATACAAATCAACAATTTTCAGAATAACTGCACTACTGTACACATGTATGTACTCGAATCACTGAATAACTATGAACTTAAATGGTATGTTTTTACAAAATACTTGATATTTTTTTCCGCTGCTACTACAATGCTTTCATTTAGTTGACTTGAGGAAACCTAGCACAATCTTGACCATTTAATTTTTCATAAATTTTAACATTTCCATATTTTTTATTTCTCTTTAGTTTTATTATGTTTTTCAAGTCCACCCAATTTCGTTTCTTCCCACCTAACGTACTTTATCGCTCGTTCATTGCCTTATAAGTCATCCCTGCAACATTCACCCCTGCAAGCAACTCTCTCGTGTCTTGCTCCTGCGTCTGCGTCTACCACAGCTAAACATTTCAAAAGTCTCATGTTACATCATTTGACTTATGACAATTTGTTTGCCTCGGTAGCGTACACAAAGCCTGGCGCTGACAATTAACGATTTTACGCGCTGATAGTATGATTTGTATTATGTAGAGTTTTTGTCTTTTTATTTTAATTGTAATCCCTTGGTGTGCTGCAAATTGATCCTCTGAAGAATTTATTATTATATGAGTTTTTCGTAACTGACAATCTTGAATAATTCAGTCGTTGAGTCAATGTGAGCATTGACTTTGCAGGAGTCAAACTGTAAGAAAGAAAACAGCAAAAAAAGAAAATGGAAATAATTAATCGTTAAAAATAGTTGGAGGTCAAAGTGCTATGAATTTATTTGTTTTTAGTTTGAATATTTAAATTGCCTACTGAGTCCAAAGTTACATTTTGAGGCGAATATCGTGCGTATATTCAGTTATGCGAATGACTAAAAACGGCCACCGCCAGAATGGCAAGCAGCTTCTTTTTTCCACAAATTAATATTGCGTATTGCCTTCTATTTGTTGAAAAGCATTACTGACGTTTTACGCAAAGTATCACGGAAAAAGTTGGCATAATAACTGACAGTGTCTGCACATATCATAGCAAATATTTGTTGAAATGAAGAACATAAAATAAGCGTCATACTTGTGAAACCAGCTCTGCGATTAAATCATGATTCCCAGCACTGCTAGCTAGCTACCTAATCAATTTGTCATATCAACGCTTAACCAACATATGATTCTTGAAAAGTTACAAAAAGTTTTCAATTAAAATTCAACTTATCATTGCGGTTTGACAGCGTAGTGCAGCGCGCGTAATCTCTGACAAATTAATTAGTCATCCAAAACCAGTCAGCAAGATTTTAATTAATTTATTTAAATGATAAGTTGTGTCAATTTTTTGATGGATTGCTGACTAAAAAGAAGCAAATTTGTGTGCAGTTTCTGCTAATAATAAAAAAAATTATCAATAATAAAAAACCAAATTAAAAATATTTTAGTTTCATTATTTAGTCTAAAGCGATTTCACGGTTTCAATATTTTTAATTTTAATATTTCTCCATTTATTACTACCACTTTTGAGTCAAATTACCAGTTATCTTTTCAGCATGTATTTGTTTGTAATCAAATAAAGTAAGAAAAACATCACTTGACCATAATGACATTTTGAATTAATTACTTTTTACTCTTCTCGAATATATTTAATAACATATAAGTTTAAAGAAACTACATATGTACATACATACAAAAATATTAAGTGTCACATCGAATTGTTTAAACTAAAATTTACTCTACCACTTGTTTTTGTGGTCAGTCGGATGTTTCAAATGTCCATTAAAAAGTGCCGCTTAATGAACTGCTAATTAACATATGTTAATCTTCACAGCTCGCAGTCATCAGCTACTGTGTACCAGATTAACTAAATAAATACCGTAGGAAGAGCTAAGATTTGCTAAAGCACGATTTATTTACGGTGTTGTTGTTAATAGAGTAACAAATGACATGCTAATTGGAATGTCAAATATGTGTGTTTGACTGACTAATTAAAGTTGTATTATTGTCGCGTAACCAATTAAAGGTTGACGGAACCTTTTAAACAGCACTAAAAGAATTCCCACGGCATATTTCAGATAATTGATCGGATCTTGAGGCAAATTTTGATTTTGATAGAAATTCCTTTTGGAGTTGTAACCGAGTATGAAAAATATCTCAGTGTTCGCGATATTCAAGTTATCATGGACAAACGAATGTACAATATATCAGTTGTTTTTGTAGTTGTTCTTTGTAATGGCAAAAACTCTCCCCGAAGTGTGCTGAAAACTGTTTATCTAACTTAGCATATGAACAGAATTTGTAGTTTATAAAAACGTAAGTGCACTGCAACAAATTAATTTAATTCAGACCTGTTTAATAATGATTACTAATCCTAATGATTACGAGTAAATATTTACTTGAGAATCCATTTAATGATTGATTACCATTTACCGTAGATTTTTAATGATTATTTTCCAATTAATTAGAAAAATCATAATTTTTTCGATTATTAAAAAAAATCAAAAATAATCAAAAAATGGGTTTTGATTACCTTTAATTATTTTTGGTTTTTTTGTATTGTTGTAGAAGCACATATTCACATCAACAATCCTAAAAAAATCCTAATTATTCCAAAATAAAAATCTAAAATAATCAAAAGTAATCAGAAAAACTATTTTTGATTATTTTATATTTTTCCTCAATTCTTTTTGATTTTTCCTAATCGTCATGAATTAATAATTGACTTTTCTTGAAAAACAATTAAAATAATCATTATCGATTATAAAAGCCGTCTAATTAATTGATTACTAATTATTAATCGAATTTAACACGTCTGGTTTTTTTAATTTAATTTAATTTATTTTTCTAAAATTTTTTTTTATTAAATTTTTTTTTTATTTTTCTACTTTATCTTTTTTTTATTTTATTTTATTTTATTTTATGTTATTTTATTTTATTTTATTTTATTTTATTTTATTTTATTTTATTTTATTTTATTTTATTTTAGTTTATTTGATTTTATTTTATTTTATTTTATTTTATTTTATTTTATTTTATTTTATTTTATTTTATGTTATTTTATTTTATTTAATTTTATTTTATTTTATTTTAGTTTGTGTTATTTTATTTTATTTTATTTTATTTTATTTTATTTTATTTTATTTTATTTCATTTTATCTTATTTGATTTTATTTTAATTTATTTTATTTTACTTTATTTTATTCTATTTTATTTTATGTTTGATTTTAGGCTTTCTTGACCATTTTGTTCAAAGTGTAAAATAAAAAGATTTATTTTACGTTTTCGACACAGTGATATATTTTATTTTATTTTTGTTAAATATATTTAAAACATCTATTTAGTACCAATCATCACTACAAAAATAAATTGACCGGAAAACCATAACATTTTATTTTATTATATTTTATTTAATTTTATTTTAATTTATTTTATTTTAATATATTTTATTTTATTTTATTCGATTTTATTTTATTTTATTTTATTTTATTTTATTTCATTTTGTTTTATATAATTTTGTTTTATTTTATTTTATTTTATTTTATTTAATTTTTTTATTTTTTATTTTATTTTATTTTATTTCTTTTTTATTTTATTTTTTATTTTATTTTATTTTATTTTATTTTGTTTTTTATATAATTAATGTTATTTTATGCAGCTCTTACAAATTGTCAAACGTTGAAAGTTTCCCACATTTTTTGATTGATGAGTTTAGTCCCAAACTCAAACTAAGACCAGAGGCATCAAAAATTGTACAAATAAAAATCATGTCTGTGAGCTTTAGCTAAAGTTTAGATGAGTCATTGTAAAGCCCTACACGAATATCGTGTACAACAACAAAACCCTGCATTCTGAATGTCATCTTTAAACCACCCAGGCTGCATATGAATTCCGCGCAATACCCAACAGCAAACTAAAGCGAATGAAGTAATTAAACAAAATTACACTGATTTTCGAGAGATCACTTTGTAGCGATGCATATCTATATAATAATCCCAGCTCGAGTTTCTAAGAAACGTGCTATGTGAACAAAATATGCTTACGTTAACAAAACTGTGAAAAAGCTTAGCCTGAAGTGTAAATTTTTGTTGGAATATGACAAATTGGTGAAAATTCTTAAGCATCTTTTAACAATCGAGACGAAATCTTTGATCTGAGCTCATATGACAAGTTTGCTTTCGAAATAATACATACCTCCTGACATGACATGACTTGCAACATATATAAGTAAGTTTGAATTTGTGTTAAAAAGTATGAAGAACAACATAATAAACTGTATGAGCAAGTACACTCCGATGACTTTGAATTACAGGCAATGTGTCATGCGTTGCATGGTGTCTCGGTGTCGTGGTGTCACAGCGGTACAGTGCAATGATGAATGACGTTAATTTGTCACAAAGACAGCGCATGGATGTATGCAAAGCATATGCGCCACAAAAAAACCGCAAATATAAACCGCTACAAAGGTGTTAACCAAACAAAAAAAGCAACAACAACAAAAACTTAGCAAGGGAGTCTAAGTTCTGCTTTTATCGAACATTATATGTATACACAGCTGTGTGCTTTAGCGACAAAGTTGAAGTTATTGGCCATTTTTTATTCGTTATTTCAATGCTGGAGCCTACAAAAATGTTTGAATTGTAAGCAACAAAAAATAAGCAAGCAGAAATTTTATAAGCTCTCATAATTTTGGCTGCTAACTCGCAAGCGGAAAGTTCACATTTGTTTTTCAACGGAAAAAAAATTTGGTAATTTTATTCATAAGTCGCTTAGCGCGTACGAAAAAAAAAATCAACTATTGTTGCCTTGATAGAATTTATACCTTTGAACATTTTTTTTGGTGAGTAAAATACTTTGACATCTACTTTGATTGAGTTCATCTGTGCCTCAGAACCTTATTAATGTAGCTTTATTTAGAATGTGGGCATGGTGATCAACCGATTAAATTAATTATTGAAAGTTTGAAGGCTACAATTACGGACAACGTATTCAATAATTTTCGTGAAACTGATTATTTAACTGGCGGCCGCCGTGGTGTGAAGGTAGTGTTTCCGGCCTACCACACCGAAGGTCCATGGTTCGAGCCCTGGTACAGGTAACATCAAAAGTGATTTGACAAAGTTTTTCAAAACGGGGTCGCCCCTCGGCAGTGGTTTGGCAAACTCTCCGAGTGTATTTTTGCCATGACAGGCTTCTCAGCAAAAATTCGTCTCCTTTGTAGATGCCGTTCGAAGTCGGCAAAAAACTGTAGGTCCCACCAATTTGTGGGGAAAATTCAAATCGGCACACCACAAATTGGAAGAGAAGCTTGGCGCAAAAATCTCTTAGGAGGCTTATGATGATATGCCTGTTGTATATCGCGCCATAGAGATAGAGAGATTATTTAACTTAATGAGTAATCACCTTCGAAAATGGCAGGAAAAATTAGACTGAGAAGTTCAAAAGTGAACAATACCGCGCCCACTTAAAATTTATGTTGGTTAAATTTGGTGTTCCTAATTTGTGGTATTTGCTTAATTTCAATACTTTCAGAGATATCTTTTTGTCAAAATTTACTGAGCCACTTCTTTGGCTGTCATATAAAAAATGGGCGTGGTTATCAAGCGATTTTGCTAATTTTTATCAAAAATATTTAGCTAAAATATGTGTAACAAATTCTGTAATGACACTTCAACGTCAACGCCCATTCGAGTTATGGCGAATGACGTGTTCAAATAGGATTGGCTAAAAACGTTTGGCGCCACGCCCATTTTAAAAAGTTTATATATTTTCGCAATTCGCCTCAGAGCCCCACTTTGATAGTATAATAGAATTGACATACATGTGTTTTCGCAGAGATGTTACCAATTATGTAGATGAGTGGTGCTTTTAAAAGAATTTTATATAACACTGGGCGTGGTTTTTAACCGATTCCGATCATTTTTTTTGCAGGACATTCATTGATATAATTGTAATATGTGTGCCGAATTCGTTATGGTATCTTAAACTATTTTTGATTTATGTTTAATTATATTTGTGAAATTTACTTAATAAAGAGTGGGCGTTGCCACACCCATTTTTTAAAATTTAGAACTAAGTTAATTTGACTTCTAAATTTCAATCTCCACAGCAAACTTAGATGACAAAAGTGTAGGTATTATTTACTGAATAATAGCTTACAGACTTTGATATAAGAAAGTCTGCATCTCTCTCGTTTTCTTTATGCCGTTAAGACCTACCGTTACTCTGTGAGTTTTCCGCAGCTGAGTATAAAAAAATTACAATCAACGGACTCAGGTGACTAAAGACTTAACAGAGATGTTTTATATGGTTTATGGGTAGATAAACCGAAATTAATGCACATATGCACGAATGAGTGTTTGAGTGGGGGTGTGTGTGTGTATGACAAACCCACAGGAATACGCGTTAACGAATTGGCAACCAAGATGAAAGTTATATGACACAGTTAGTAGGCCATCTACCAACACTCCGCCTCATTTGCTGACATTCTGCCATAACTTGTGGGCCATTAAATTGTTACGAGTCGCTTGACATTTCATATACCAACTAGTGATGCATAAATGACCGACTGACCGTAAGCTAGGTCGACAACACAGTTACATGAGACTTCATCCACCGTATATCCATCATATATGATTAATTGCTACAATTTTATTATAACTTAATTTGCGCATTTTACAACACGCTTAAGTCGCTGTCCATATTAAGTGTTTGTTGTTGTAGCGCACATTTTTTTGCTGTTAATACACAAAAAAAAAACAAAAAATAGGTTGTAACGTGTGTTGTGTGTTGCGCATGCGCACGCATTGGGTCAACACACCTGTGGGCTGTCGGTAAGCCGCCTGCATCATGTTATTTTTTTTGGTTTTTGAACTCTTCTTTAACTGACATTGTCTTCAGTGGGCGATCTCTGTGATCTTGGAAACAATAACAATAACGAAGAGACAGCTTGGTAAGGTGTGCTCTGTAACACCTTTCACGAGTGTTTGTTATGAGTTTACTGCAACGAGTTTGTTAAAGTCAAGGCGGCACATTGAAATTGACCAAGCCCAAGTGCGTTATAGCGGGTCGACCTAAGACGCTTGTAAAATTTGGCCAGTAAATTCGTAAAGATTGCAAAATGTTCATCTTACGGGCAGCATTTTCACGCTTAAGCCTTAAAGCCGCTTTGGCTATAGAAATTAATTTCTTTATAATGCGTGGGGGAATTTACGGCTGCATTTGCGCTTACTTACTTATATACATAAACACATTAAGGTAGGGGTAGAGTATGTATTTTATAAACTGCTTTTTTATACCAACAATTTTTTTGTTGATTTATTTTTGAATTTTTATGAAAATTATTGTTTTTTATTTTTTTTTTTAATAATCATTTAATTAATTGTTAAAAGTTTTTTTTTTTTTTTTAATTGAATAGAGTAGGAAAAATATTTAGAGACAACCGCCATAGTTGTTCTTATAGATCCATTTCGGAAGCTGCTAGGCTTCTTCAGCAGAGAAATTTTGGCACGCATTGCTAATCACTTTTAATAATTAATTAAATAATTATTAAAAAAAATAAAAAACAATAATTTTCATAAAAATTTAAGAAATGAAAAATTATTATTCTTGGCCTTGAGCTCGTTTCATGAATACTAGAAAAGAAAATTTAAATTTCATTTTACGAACTTTTACTCAAGATTTTAAAATTAGCTACTACATTTTTAAATCAGAGTTCCAAACTAAAAATTTCATTTGGTCAAAAGTCGAAACAAACATTTTCGAGCGTGATTCTTTTACTACTCCTTCCTTCTAACACAAAAGCACATGCATTTAATAACAAAAAAAGTAGGTAATTTTTTTCAAGTCTTTTTTTTTTGTTTCGAGAAAAGAGTTTTCAAAACGGAGTTGCCACCCGGCAGTGTGTTACTAAATTTTAAGCATATTTGTGTCATGAAAAGCTTTTCAATTAAAATTCATCTGCCGTTCGTAGTTGGCATTAAACATGTAGGTCTCAGCTATATTGCGCGTAACTATTAATACAGAATATACAAGGTGGCGCAAAAGTAATCCTCTAATCTCTAATGCTATAAATTTTGCGATTGGCCCCTAAAGTCAGTTCTGTTTTGACATTTGTGTAGTAAACACATGCGAAATACACGTTAATAAACAATGTTACGCTACACTGCTCCAGAACGCGGAATATTGCTGACTATTTATTTGACCAATAATCGGTCGGGGCCAAACGGTTACTGTGAATGGTGAGCGCTACAGAGCAATGATCAACGAGTTCTTTTTGCCGCAACTTGATGAATTGGGATTGGAAAACATGTGGTTCCAACAAGACGGTGCAACAGCACACACTGCACGTGCCACAACCGATATGCTGAACATTGGAAGCTTACTTTTGCGCCACCTTGTATTTAAAAACAAATTCCATTGGAACCAACACATTTGATCAATTATTAAAATTTTAGCTAAAAATTTTGCTCCCTTTTTCCCATCATCATCATCATTTATTGGCGCTCAACCGCCTAGGCAGTTCTGCCAGTTGCTTACCAAAGTATGCCAGTCATAAATTTTCTTTGGAAACTGACACAACTTGCACCAAGGGAGTTCAAGTCGTCCTCCACCTGTTTTCTCCAACTGAGTCAAGGCCTCACACTTCCTTCGCTGCGGAATTTGGGTGTCGATAGGAAAACCTTCTGAGCTGTAGCTTCATGACCCAGCCAGCGGAGTGTTTACACTTTAATTCGCTTCGTTATGGTCAGATCTGCGTAAAGCTCGTACAGCACATCGTTTAATTTCTCTTGATAATCGCCATTGGCATCACCACCCTAATATGCATACTTTGAAGATTGTCTATATATATATATATATATGTATATGTATGTACCAGGCCCGTGCGCACAGGGGGTTTTGGGGGTTCAAACCAACCGCCCCCCAAAGGGTTTTTACCGACTGAATTTTTTATGAAAACTGGTTTTCGGGTTTTAATATTGAGTATACTCGTCTTAAAGTGCGCGTGCGTGAAATTTCCTAATTGTGGAGGGGCCTAAAGTGGCATAATGCAGTTACACTCCCACTCCGGCATAAGCAGGCAGCTACAGGCCGCGACTTGTACCATTCTCTCTTTGACAGCGCTTAAGACTGCACGTGGCCACAGCCGACATATAGTTATTTTCCTCTCGGACCTCCCAGAATCGTGTAAATTAGGTAAATTTTCTTATCCAAAAGTTCAAACCCTCCGAAGACATTCCCCTGCGCACGGCCCTGGTATGTATAATACCCAACCAACATCGTTGGTCCATTTTTGCTAGATGGCATTGCTTACGAAAGACTCCTCTTCTTTTAAAAATCAACAGTGAGTACTTTCGTCGCTAGACCTCAGTTTTTCCCTTGCCTATTGCGGATCATACACTTGTACATTGTGGGAAAACCCAAATGAGAGGAGTCCAGTCAAATTTGTTCCAGAATAAATAAAAGCCGTACAAGGTTGATAGCTAAGCTTAATCGTCTCTCTATCTAGGTCCACTTTGTTGTGTAGAATTCAGTTTTCCTTTTAAGAATTTTGGTACTATCCCTGTTATGGACTACATTGTAGAGGGTTACAGGACAGCAGGGACAGATATACAGGATTTAAGGCGTTTCCTATTCTTTTAACAAATAGGTAAAATGCATCGAAAATAAAACTGCTGACCATGTAGACAGAATGTGCTCTGAAGATTCCTCCCTAGCAGATTTGAGCTCATTTTTTAGCCCATCAAATCCATGGAAAGAAAATTTAACCTAATTGATAAAAATCACAGTAATGAAGATAGATGGGCTAAGCTAATGAAGCCATTACTTGTAAAAGGACAAGGACGGTATTGAAATCTATTTTGGTGTAAAAGTACATTATGCAGTCCAAGTATATTTTATGACCTTCAGAACAAACAAGACAGTCCCGTATAAGCTTGGTTTCTAAAAGACTCCTCCCTATACAGCACTTCACACTCTTAAAAAAAGGCCCAGTTAAAGTATGTATATTAGACTGGGTCGATTTGTATGGACGAAAATTAATAAATCGACCCACCCTAATGTATATAGTTCGGCGCGGAAGACCTATCGGATAATTTTGGAGTAGTTGTAAATGCTTTTGGAGTACTCCTTACATGCTCTGATGGCTCATGGCGTTGCTTTTGTTGTATTGCTATACCTTTTTTTTGTTTACACTTCTCTACAGTAATTTCTTAATTCTTCAATGCTTTCTCCACATTCACTGGACGTAGATACAATGAATGCGTATGTATGTCCATTTTAGCATATTCTCCATATTACCTCGTTGAGGGCGGTACCGTTGAATTTTTTCTCAAGTTGACTTTGCAATCTTTAGCTATTTCGCTCCGAAGTTTCTTGCGGTACTTTTGTGTAGTTTGGTGGTCCACACGTACACGCCCATTTAAAAGGGGGTGTTATGAACTTTAAATTCAATATAAATACAACAACAACAACGAAAACAATTAATTTAAATAATACTGAAATATTTGTAAATTACTTATATATATTGCTCTTTTATTGTCCTAAATTTGCTTTAAAAAACAATTTCAATAACTAGTGGGGAAAGTTTTGATTGCAATTTACTAAAGAGTTGCCAAAAACGATTAATTTTATATGCTATTCAAAAAAAAGGGTCTAAATAGACAGACCAGCGGATCAAAATGCTTTAAAGTGAAGAAACCATAGAATTTTCATATTTATATGTATAAAAATATTTTCGGCCAACTTATAGTCACCACTGTATAGATACAGCGAATATAAAATACCTCCTTGCTGTAAAAAAAAACCTAAACTTTAGGTTAGAAATCTAGCAATTCACGGGAAAAAACTGCAATGCAGTCAATGCAGCAGTTTTTGAGTGATGCGCAAACAAACGTACAGACAGACAGACAAAAGTTTTAAAAACCTCTATTTTGGGTAGGTACTATTATACTATTAAAGAATTCAGGTATGCATTTTACTTGAATAGGCAAAATGTACCGACACTGGCCTGTTACAAGTTTTTCATATTTAAAGTTAATAAGCTTCAAGCTCCTACAAACTTTGCAATCACTTAACGTTTTCAGCAGCCAAAATAAATTTCGTTCGAAAAGAAGTTTGTCGCTTGCCTTTTGGTATAGTTGAAGAATGCTTTGGCCATAGCAACAGCTATTCATACTTTAAGTGCATGAAATTACAAAGCGAAATCGGCTAGAGATTCAAATGACTTCGCTAACTAACAGCTACACTGGAAAAAATTTCATAGACATTTTGCGCATAAATGGGAAATACGCAGCTGTCTTTGGGAGTTACTTGAAAATGTAAAAAATTGTTGAGGTTTATTAAACTTTTTGCATGTTTCTAGGCAGCTCAATCAGTTTAGATATTATTATCACGTCAAATATTTATGTTTTGCCTTTCAGTAAGTCAGCGCTGTTCACATTGCAAGTTTAAGCTTTTAAGCCAACTTGTTCTGCATTTTTCCGCTCAATGTACACCTGTTTTACTGTGCTCGTCTACTGGGCGAACAGCTTTGCAGCAAGCAAATTACTCGGCTGAAAAAATTTAAGTTTGGTTGAATTTGGTTCAAAGCAGGGATCGGAAATAACAGTAATTGAAAGCAAACTCGATTCAGGAAAATGTGTGAGCAACAAATTCCTGAGAGCGAGTCTCGCAACACTGCTGGAAAGTTGAAATGGTTTGTCTTTGCCTAGTTTGGGAAAAGTATGCGGTGCCACGCCCCAATTTTCGAAAGGCCTAATTCGTTATATCTGCGCAACTATTTTTGTCAGTTACTGACTATTTTTCATAGAGATCCAATATAAGGCTTGAAAGTGGGATAAGAAGAAAAAAAAAAGTGTATAAAAATTGTAGCCTAAATTTAAATCTCTTTTGGGCTTTGGTATATGTAAAAACCAAATATTTTCTAGAAATTATATCAGTTTTCGTGAAAAGACACGCTCTTTGAAAAGAGTGTAAATTTTAAACCAGAAATTTCTTAACAATTTAATAAACATAAAAAACATTTGTATCAGTTGCCAGGACTTGAAAAAGCTTTCCAAAATAAATGAAAAAAATTGAAAAACATTTAGACGAAAATTGGTGGAAGTAATTGAAAGGTTTGGAATTTATTACAAAAAAGTTTAAAAAAATGCTTAAGCCGACGAATGGTTTAAAATTTAAGGTAAAATTTTTAGACGTGTAAAGAAGCAAGAACAAAACGAAAATAAAGAAGGAAGCGTAGAAGAATAATCAGAAAATTAGAAGCGATTAGAGTACACATTTTCAAATAGAGGTAATTTTCAGGCAAGATATCTACGGCAGGGTCTGTTGGTATAATTTAATATGCTAGACTATTCTCTCAAATCTTACCTTATTTAAGCTCAGAATAAAAATAAAAAAATAAAACCAAAAATTATTAATTTAAATAATTCAAAATTGTTCAAGTGTTACGATCCCTGGTGTATCATCCGGCATAGCCAGTGGGGATGGAAAATACTTTTTCAATTTCTTCTGCGCATTTTCTTGTCGTTCTCTTTTTAATTTCTTTCCGTGCCAAGAGTGCCGGCTAATGCATACCGGTTGGTGATGAAGATGATGATGATGATGGAGACAAGCCGCCAACGACGAAACAGTTATTGCCACCACCAACTACATATTGGACTTTTGGTTGTTGGGTGACGTGGACGACAACGTTGTCGAAACCATTGCCAATGCCAAACAATTATATTTATTTATATATGTATGTATGTATATAAGACACTGTGACCCGTTGTAAATACTTAGCGACGGGCCAACAATTGAAGGTGTAACCATAAAGTTCGCGCCACCAACCGACCACAAAAAAGAACCGAAACCCAAAATGAAAAAACTGAAATGGGTTGCCGTGGTTGCGGCTATCACAGGGCGTTTATACACTTATAGATATTTACAACAAAAACAAAAGCAACACACCAAAATAACAATAACAATGTGTAACAACATTGCATTGCAATCAAACTAAGAATAACAACAACAAAAACAACCGTAAAATACTGGCCATACAAGACTAACAGACTCCACGTAACCGCAACCGCAACGAATCGAACTAAACGAAACGAAATGGGTTAAGTGAAGACAGTTAGGTGGTGGCTGTGTGGCGGCAAATGTTAAACATTGCATGTGCGACTACGGTCGGTAGGATGCGGCGGCGGTGTTGATAAGACCCTATTACTATGGTGGTGTCATAAAAGGAGTGTAATTTTTGAGCTTTAGGCCAAAGCATATAAACATAAAAGCAGTCAGGCTATGCAAAGGAAGTATGTACCTGATGACGATGTCTACAACAATGTGGCCAGCTGAACGGGCAACAAGTATGAAAAGGCGGTAAATAACGTCACTAAACAATAGTGTTGAATGGGTGTGAAATGTAAAAATTATGACACAGCGATTGGATTGAGAATGTGATTGTGAATGTGATTTTTCGAAACTGATTTGAAAGTGAACTAGCACCAAAACCTTGGGTTAACAGGAACATAGTATCATCCAGATTCTCCTCTTGAATCATGAAACTAGCTAATGGATCTGACTATAAATAAGGAAATTGTGAATGCGATATACTAGAGTAACATTTCAAATAAATTGACAGGTAAGTTTTTCGTCGCAGGCTGGGGTAGCACTCAGCCAATCCAGAGTTGAATAGGGCTTATCGACAGCTCCGCGCCTCGCCGCTTGATGGTGGAAACTTTGTCGTTCCAAGATGAAAACTAACGGAGGAGTGATGGCTCGTTTTCAAAGCGAATGCTGAAAGGAAGAAGTTACCGATGGGCGGTTGGTTGCTGCCGGTGCATCGCTGACAAGTTACGGATGGCCGGTGAATGCACAACTTCGGATATGTATTTGGTGGGCGTGCTCAGTAAGCCGGTGGAAGATGATTTACCACTGGTTTTGCGGTCGTAAGACCACTCTCAACGTGCCTTAAACTCAACCAAAATATTGATCGAGAGTGGTGGATTGTGTAGGGCTAGATGGTACCAAGCCGCGCTTTCGATAATTAATGAATCGCGAATTATGTTCTTAAACATAAGCAGACATAAACAATTTGCGAATTATACGCTACGCACAACAAGTGAACTCACCTAAAAGAAATTGTGCTAGGTGCTCATTTACTTTGTGCTTGTGCCACACGTTTGCTTTGTTTACCTTTTGTATCGTGGCGGCGAGTGTGTTAGTGTACATCTTTCAAGAAATACTGTGTTATGTTTTATATTATCGTATCGTACCCCTGGCAGACACTTTGCCTCTCTTAACCTTATCTCTTAACAGTTTCTCTTTAGATGTGATGCTTTTTTATTTTTTTGAAAAATCTTCTTACAATTTTTTTAAATTTATTTAAAAGACAAGTGGGCCACTTTAAAATGTTGAGAAAATAAATATTTATTTAATTTTAATTTTATTTTTCTATAATATGAGGAATCTAAAGCTTTTTCGACGGCGCGCAAAGCATAAACATGGTATAAGTCAACTTAAATGCAAGAAAATCTCTTACTATATACAAACATAGTTTCAATATATTTTTCGGTTAGCCAACTCTGACTCAGCTACTGAACATTTTTCAACACCGTAGCTGGAAGTGTTGTGATCATCTTACCTGCATTGAAATGAATAATTTTACGCCTATCTTAAAGAAAAAATGTTTGCATACATGCGGCTAATAAATTAAAGCTTTAATCATGACACAAAACGAATTGTAACACTTTCAACATTTTTCTTTTCAAAATATGACACAAGATGAGTACTTTCGACTCATATATGAGTAAATAACTGGACACCAAACTGAATTGAGTGCAGCATGGGTTACTTTTTACTACCAACAATTTGTTATCTACACTTCACGCTCTACCCCTTGGCTCTCTGCTGCCATTTGCTTATCAAATGTGTCACTAAAGCCTTACCTTCTACATGCTGCTCCCTTCATCTGCTTTTGTTACTCTTAGACTTTGTAATACTGATATATTTCTGGCTGTCTGTTTGTCCGTTTACATATACGCTCCCTACATTACCAAATATTTCCAGTTTAACTAATCCAACAAAATGATAAATTATTACTTAAATCAGCTTTGTTGAATTTCAACTCATCATAATTTCCTTTCTTCTGCTTTTGTGGAGCACAATGTGTGTACACCAAACAGCTTTTTGTATTTTGCTCTGACGGTATTAAAATTGTTATTCTTACTTAGTGCTGCAGTTTATGTGTTTAGCTAAAAAAAAAAAGTGACCTAGCTTGAGTTACTGGTATTTTGTGCCTGAGATACTACGTAAGAAGGGTGCATATTTGTCTTAACGGCAGATACAATATGATAGGTGATAAATGTGAAGGTTCTAAGACAGACAAGTGCACCTACTCAGCCTGTTTATTTATTCACTTTCATAGTATTTACATTTGTTCACTGACTGCAGTTGCTTTGGAAGCAAACTCGTCCAGTGGTAAGAAGCATCGAAGATGCCCTACACTTACAGCTAGAACGAACACAGAAGAGTCCACTTCGAATTTCCTTCCAATAATGAGACAAGCAGTCTTTGAAAATCCTTCTGAGCGCATTGCAAAACACACCCTGGCGAGTTTTAAGTCTTGAGAAGGAGAAAGTATCTTTTTTCAGATCCAAAAACATATCCGAGAACTATTATTTCAGATAGCAACACATTCGATAGATTTACAAGGCATACAAAACATTACCCGCTCGGTGACTTTCCCAAGTCTAGGTAAGAGTTTTCTGTTTGGCAATCGCCAATATTGTTACCTATCACTTTTACTATCTGTTGGTATGTGTTTTCAGCGAATAAAACCAAACTGGCTATTTTGTTTCACGAGAGGTGTGCTCAGCTGTAGATCCACTCAGTTTCGAACAGTAACTGTAACTTGCTCAATCTGCCTAAAATCTTCTTGAAGTGTTTTCACCGGTATAAAAATAAGAGAGAAAATATTCTAGCGCTCCACAGAAATAACAGTCTCAGGTCTAGTAATAAAACCCTTGTCATTCCGGAACGATAGATGGCACATGTTAGAAACACCAAGCGATGATAACAGCCTCATTCCCTTCATCGTTATTTATGAGTTATCGTGCTCAAACC
The DNA here is from genome assembly GCA_949987695.1 of Merzomyia westermanni. Taxonomy (NCBI): domain Eukaryota; kingdom Metazoa; phylum Arthropoda; class Insecta; order Diptera; family Tephritidae; genus Merzomyia; species Merzomyia westermanni. The sequence goes on along the minus strand of OX465293.1, from coordinate 14,819,050 downwards.
GATCGTCGTGGGTGTGTTCGTAGCATGAATAGGGAACTATAGGCAATACGATGGCTAATACGATAGTCAACAGGATAACAGCTGATTGTTACGTAACCAAAGCGCTAACTCGGTAACCTATATCACGAAAAACAATGTCTGAAACACACACGAAAGAAAAAAAATTGACAGTTGCTTTCGTGTAGTTGAAGAAAACCGTGAAGCTACACGATCATCGGCAACATGAGATTCAGGTGACAAAAGCTCGCGTTATAGTAAGAGCAGGTATCGTTCGACAAAGGGAATGAGGCTGTAAGTCTCCATCCAATAATCCATAACTTTGTGACATGTAAGGTCAAGAGGATTTAATTTTGTACATCGCAAAATTTATAGAGTGAGAAACATTTTTAATTGATTTCTACCTGAGTTTTCTACCTGCTGAAGAATCAATTAAAACCATTTAGTGAAAGTAGACTATAAAAACGTCCTCAACCTTAATGATGGTATACAATTTGAAAGTAATTCTTAAGATTGTTACTGAATTGCACCAACTTCGATAAATAAACTCTCCTCTGTTACCTAGCCTATCGCAGCACTATTGGTATTGTATATGCGATAAAGAATGTTTTTTCAAATTGGTAAATTAAATAAAAGTCCACTTGGACTTATACCATAAATATTTTTTAAGCGTTATATGATATTTTCTTCAATGAACCATTATTTAGCACTCAAATCAATAACTTTCAGACATTTACTAAAAACTTTGCGTGTGGTGTGCCCAAACTCAATACTTTCCCAAGCCGATACTATCGAACTGCTTAATCTAATTGCTTTTGTTACACTCACATCAGATTGACATATGAAGTGTATTTATTGACATTTGATCGCATTACGATTTTGTAATTACAACAAATTAATAACATTGAATGCAACGGATGTGGAAATTCAAAAAATATACATAGACTATGTGGTAAGGTAGAAGGGGGGGTAGGGTAAAAGTGTAAAGAAAATCAGTTCGTATTACTAATTTATTAAAATCAACATATACAATGACAACTATTAAGTGTTGGATGAGGAAATTTATATGTAAACGTACAAATGCGTATGTACTAGTGATGGACGTCAAGCCAAGGAACCGGGTCTGGAGAACCGGTTCTTTTGAAATGTCGTTCATTTAGAACTGAAACTGTGTTTCAAACGATTTCAAATGCGTTATTAGTATAAGAGAAGAAAGCTTACAAAAAACTCAAATAACGTTTGGGAAGAAGAGAGAAATAAAAAACAAAACACATGTTCAAGAAAGCAAAGCGACCACAGAGAACAATTTTGTTCGAAAGAAAAATAAGAAAGGCACGAGAAATGTTTAGTTAAGTAAACTTTGTATTAAGTGTCTCCAAGTCATCACTATGCCGATTATTGTTATATATTTGGATTCAAACATTTAGCCTATTCGTCGATAACGTCACTAAAATGTCAGATTAAGGTTCTTTAAGGACCACGAATTTTACAGTGCTATGAGATAATTAATAATTGGCTAGTAGTAGAGTCCGACCGATGCCGTTGTTTTTTCAAAGGTCGATGTCGATGCCGATGAATCGGTTAAAATGTAGGAATTGGCCGATGCGGATGTCGATGCTTATATAGCCGATTCTATAGAAAAAATTACAAGAAAAAAAAATATAAAAATAAGCAAAAAAAAATGTCCAATTGCATGCTATTTAAAAACATTTTTTATTAAAATTCATATGTTTACTTATGTTTAAAATAAAAGTTCAAACGAGAGATTACAGATAATAATTTAGACGAGTTTTGAGAATTTTACAGAATCGGCTAAAGAATAAGGCAAATGTCGGTCGAACTCCAAGCAGTAGTACAGGCAAGAGAGGAAAAGGAGAGTATTTCGCATTTTATTGTTCACATTTCAGTTATGAAAGCTGTGTTAGGCATTCCCTAACCATCAAATTACCCGGTACAGTTCGGTACCTAAATGAACACCACCGTAGCACATACTACGTATGTTTGTATCTACATAAGAAATTGAGTATTAGTATGCATGTTCTCTGGAACATGTTAGCTTGTAAAAAGATACATTCATGCAACGATATGTACATATATGTTTACAACGTAACCTTTGTCAAAAATGCATTCACAGTGTTACATTTCAATATCTTGTAGACAAATGCATTTCGTATTTCAAATGGCATAGTGACATTGACATGCGTATTAAACATAAATGACGTTGAAACTCATGTAACAATGAGAGGAAATGATAATTCTCGACTGTCAATATATGCATAAATACATTTGTACAAGAAACCTCTTGAAAGGTGTTGTCTCAAAAAACAAAAAAGAAAAAAGTGTGAAATGAAAATGTTTCCATGTTATGGAACTAAGTTTAACGACGATTTTATGCAAAGTTTTAATGTTTTTTTGGATATAAAAATTGTTTGCTTGCCCCAAATTCAGTATTACAGTTCTATGTAAAACAGGCAGTTTTTATTAGCGTTATTGATTTTGGTTAGAACAGGCTTGCATTTTTTTCAGCATTCTTTGTGAAAGCTTATGTTATATTGAGTAATAAAGTTTAGGAACACTTCGGTACTTTTCCTAAAATTTTTTTTATTCCTATAGTATATGGAAGCACAACACTTTTGTTGTCACGCTTTTTATTATGAATTTTAGTTTAACCATTTAATCAGATCCTCCCAACTTATTTTATTCACTTACTCCCAAACTCATAAAAAATTCAATAGGTTGGCACAAACCTTATAATTAGCAAGTTTGTATATAAATGTCATTTAAAAAAGTATTATTAAATATTTTTTTTTATTTCTTCACATCTTTGCTTTTGTAAAAATTTAAGTCGTTGCTTAACAAAAGTTTCTAGATCTAAAGCTCAGCAGATATAGAGAAAAGTTTATTAGCTAAGCAACAAAAGAATTAAAATTGTCACATAGTTGGAATCGACTCCTTCCGATTGAATTAAAAAGTTTCCTTTCATCATAAGACAAAGTTCCGGTAACGAAAAAAAAAAATTTAATTCAAGCTATGCAAATTCCAAATTTTACTTTTTTTTTCATTTCCTTTTCTCTAAAGTTTATGTTTTTAAAATTTTAGAAACTACTTTATTTAAAACAATATACTTTGATACTTAGAGGTATAAATAAAAAAGTATTTAAAAATAATTAATAATTAATAAAAAAAAAATTTTATTTCTAATTTTAAACATTTTTCAGCTTTTCAAAATCGAAAAAATTCTTGTTCGTCATTAAATTTTTTACTAATATATTTCTGTTTTTGCCTCTGATATATGTGAGGATATCCGGAAATTTTTAGAGGGGCGTTTTTTGTTTTTTCAAAAATATGAATTTTTGAATTTTTTCCAAAAAATGGTTTTTTAATTTATTTAACTTTCTAGTCGGGTTCAATAAGCTAAATTACTAAATTTTGATAACTGGAAAATTTTTCGTGGTAGTGGAATGTAAAAAAAGTATGCTTAAAATTGTTTATTTTTGGAAATTTTTGTTTTTACATTCAACCAGTACCAAAAAAATGTCCAGTAATCGATTTTGAGTAATTTTGTTGCTAAGTAATTGACCTCCACAGAAAAGGTAAAAACAAAAAAAAAAAATTGTGGAAAAAACTCAAAACTACATATTTTTAAAAAATCATAAAAAAACCTTCTTTTCAGAATATTTTTAGATATATCAGAAGTGTATGCTTTGAGTGCAAAATTTAATGGTGAACTTTATTTTGTTTCGATTTTGAAAAATTTTCAAAAGTTAGACATTTTTATATTTTTTTTTCAAAATATTTTTTTTAATCTCTGAGTACCCTATTTTAAAGTGACACAGTATATTTTTAAACAAAGTTGTTACCGAAATATTGAAAAAAATAACTTGACAGAACAGAAACAAAGAAATGAAATTTTGAAAGTGCATAACTTGAGTCCAAAATTTAATGATGAACTTTATTTTGTTCCGATTTTGAAAAATTTTAAATTTTCAAAAATTAAAAATTTAAAATTTTTTTTTTTTTCAAAATATTTTTTTAAATCTCTTAGTACCCTTTTTCAAAGTGACTCAGTATATTTTTTAAGCAAAGAAAAAAATAACTTTTCAAAACAGAAAAAAAGAAAAGAAATTTTGAAACTGCGAAAAAAATTTTTTTTGTGTGGCAGTTTCGTTTTATAATAAATGGCAACTGTTTACAAAATTTTTTTTAAATCGGAAGTGGTCGATTTCAACTATTTAACGATTTGACTTGCAATATAAATATAAATATTTTTTTAAAATAAGAAATAATCAATTCGGTATTCATAATGTTATTATTAACTGATTTGGTGATTTTCTTTCTGTCACAGTTATGCCCGTATTGAGGTCCGTATTCACGTAATTAAATACTAAGCTATGGATTGCTTAAATTTCATGTCAGCATATAGAGCTTAGAAAAACTAGAAATTCCATTACTGAAATGGATCCCTTGGAAGCCAGAAATTGGCCTGTAAGATTAATCTGCCTATTTCACTTATAAACAATGACGCTTGAGCAGTGAGGCCTCCGTCAACGAACTAATAAACCCCCACTGTGCACAAAAATCTGATATGGCAACTCTGCTTTGTAGTCTCACGAGCCAATTGTGTTGTTTTATTAATTTTGTGTACGAAGAAAAAGGTCTTGACGAACTGCATGCAGAATTTCAAGAGAATCAAATATCTGATTGGAGTACAAAAAATCTCCTTTAGCTAATAAACAACATTAACAATTAACACCCGCTCAAAAGATTTCAGATTATTACAATTTTAGCAAACAAATGAAAAAAAAAATGTTTAAAATAAAAATATTGCAAAAGTCAAAAACTCATATTTCATAAAGATTAAAATTTAGTTTCAAAGAATTTCAAAATCGTTGTTTTTTTATGCTGTTCTTTATTTTGTGTACGTGCCGAATGTTTTATGACCGCGGTTGACGATTTGCAGCTTTGAATGACAAGCGCGTCAGCTGAGATTAACAACAACATAAAATCTCGAAAACTATAAATAAGCAAAAAAAAGGCGTGGGATGCCTGATCTTAACTGCTGTTAAAATATTATTTTGCTTACTGTAAGTGGAAGCGGCGACATGGGTCATATTACGTTTCAGTAACGATTTGCATGGTAAACATTTTGAGTATTCTTTTTTTCTGCAAATGTTGAAACTCGTTAAAATTATTTTAAAAATAAGAAACACATTTTTCTTTTTAATTAAGCGCACTTGGTTAGGGGCACACGTTCGAAAACATCATATTTTATTAAATAAAATATAAATATCAGCGCTGTTTGTTTAAATGAATATTTTTTGATATTAGAGTGTCCATTGAGATTTATTTTATTTTGAGCGCTGCATACCAAGGTATGCCAATCATCCTTTGATTAATATAAAAATAAATGAAACAACAATGATTAACCCTTAAATAAATAAACGCCACAAGTGCTAAGTGTTGCCTAACATTCGACCAAAATCGAGATTGACAAGAAGCCGATGTTTAATATTAACTAAATCGATAATTAAAGAATCATCAATTGAATAAACATCGATTGTTTATTCACAACCCTTACACAATCACTCATAATAGCTTTAGGTTTAGTTCTAAAAAACGAGGTCCCAACTTGACAGTAGTGAGCAACCCCAAACGCCTCAACCTCTAAGGAAGAGATGAAGTAGGTGTACTTTTTAGAATCATAGAGTAAGTTTTTGGGAGTTTTTGAAAAAATCTCTCCCGCAGGTATTCATTGAAGTACTCCGAGATGAAGTAGTTGATTCTCTCCTAAGACATCCCCAGTTAAATTGGACTCCCTTTTATATTTGAATGAGGATTAGTTGTGTAGTAATCTGCTGCCTCTTAAGGGATATTATTTACATGATTGAAAGGAATAGCTTAAGCTAAGAACAACATCAGCTTCTTTATAAAAAAGCACACACCCTAAAGTTTACCCATATTTCTAAATAAATATGTATTCAAGCGCTTTATATACTCCTATGTGTAAACATCATATAAAATTTACGCATGCAATAAAAAAGCTCGCGCCTTTGCGGGTGCTTTTGGTCTGGGTTGGCCACAACACTTGTTGATTTTATTTGAATATTTGGCCATATGGAGTTGTTGTGTTTTGATTTTTTCGCGTTTTAAGTTCAACAATTTTTACGACCGGACACGTACGTTTGCATAAGACATATTGCACTTTTCATATGAAATACGAGAGTTTTAAAATACGAATAATTTGTTGTTGGATTTTTTGCGCGTTTTTTGCGTGTTTACACCATTTTATGGTGTGTTATTTTACCGTTTGAATGGCAAAGTGTTGCCGTTTGGTAGATGATGGTGTTGATGCGATCACTTGTCAACTTGGATATGCCAAATAACCCAATTGAGTCACATGAACTGGTTGCGTAGTTGATAATTTTTTTTAAATTCGAAGACTTTTTTTGTGGATAAGGTGATCTTCATATATTTAAAGCTTTGATGATTGAAATGTTTTTAAATACATTGTTTCGTCTTTGGTAGAATCAAAATTTGGATGGTTTTGATAAAAGTTTGTTTGATGTTTGAACAAACGTTATCTCAATATAGACTAAGGAAAACCCCAAAATTGCATGAAGCACGAATTTTTCTAGAATAAGAAAACATAATAGAGATTTACCTCACTCAAACTCTACGCATTCTCAAACAATGCTTTTTAGATCCGACATCTCGTCGTTCTTTCACATAAATCATTTGGGTTTAGACAAAAATGCAGATTAAACTACTGTTTTCGTAGTTATAACTTGCAGTTCGTTTCGCTGCTGATATGACATTGATCTTGTTGAAGCTTAAGTATGTATATCTTTGTCTGTTGATCAGAAGGTTGCTGGAAATGAACACACTGATAGAGATCACTTTAAGGACGTATTTTCATACCCTGTAAATTGTAAAAATTACTGATGGAGATTTCCACAAATGCGTTTCTTTAGCGAAACGTCACCATAAAGTACTGATCGTAAAGCCCTTGTGCCGATCGTTTCGATAACGCGTTCGTCCGCTACTAGCTTAATATCGTGTTGTCATCTAACATTTAATTTACATATCATTTTAGAGGAGTTAACTGCACTAAGCATGGTAAATCAATCCAGTGACCCAAAATAATACAATGAAAATTTTCTCTGGGTTTCAGGCCATATTTTTGTTTTATTTAATAAACAAATATACAATTTTCCCTTGCTTATCTCTATCCCCCTAACCCCTAATGAGTGTGGCCTTATAAACAAATTTTATGACCTGCTCACAACCAGACTGATTAGTAGCGTTGTAAATTTTTCCGTTTTATTGCAATTGCAGATGTGATGTGTCGACAGCACCACCATGGTTGATCGAAAGCTGTGGGGGCTGATCGTTGCACAATACAATCTATAGGGTGCATACAGTCAAGCGATTTATGCTCATTTTCTCACAGCTGTTAAGCACAATTTTAATTACTGAAACGTGCACTAAATCAGCTTAATATATCTTTTGTTTCAATTTATGTTTATCTTTTCGTATAATCGATCGTTTTGTTGATTTTTTCTGGGGATTTTTTTAAATTTATTTGTGTACGTAGTATTTAGTATTTAGAAGAAACATGCGTCTCATGTTAGACGTGTGATTCAACCTTAACAGTCAATATGGCGATCTTGTTTGTCATAATTTACTGTTTTTTCCCTTTCAGCGACACAAAAGCCATTCGAAGGCTCAAAGCTTAGTAACATTGATTTTTAAAATAAATATTAAAAGAAAGCAGAAACTTTGAAAAATTTATATGTGAGACTTTATGTGAGAAAGCTTGATTTAGTTACGCGCGCGTGCACTGCTTCAGAACATATCGTTTTATAAAATTTTTCCTCTCTCAAAACTTGTTCTCATCTAAACTTTGAGAATGCAAGAACAATCCTTTTAACTTTTTATAAAACGTAAGCTCATTTGCTTGTATTCCATGGATTCCAACAACACTACAGAAAATGCATAAATTCCAATGTGAGTTTTTCAAGCAAAAAATATTTATCTCTTCACTAGAGAAAATACGGCCGGTAGCTAAATACAGGCAAACTGCAATTAAAGTCAATAATAATAGTAATTTCCTCGCATGAATGCAGTGAATTGCACTACGAATTGCTACAAAGTGTTAGGCTATGAAAGAAATCGATTGCAATAAAAATTATTCCAATTATTTGAGGTGTCGAACTTCACCAGTGGTCGATCTATCCGACATCACACTTCATCAAATTATTTATACATTTATATGTATGTATATGTGTGAGCTGTTTTACACAATTCAGGTGTGAACAATGCGCAAAAGAACAACAACAATAAAAATTAGCAAAAGCATGAAAATTCGAAAATAATAAAAGCTGCGACAATATAGGCGCAACATTCCAATAATGGCAAAGACACGCGCCACAAAAGTGTAGCAGATTTTCATAAGCACGTACATTGGGGTGCTTAAATTTTTAGTTTAAATCGAATTTTGCAGATTAAGACACTACAAAGAAATCTATAAAAAAAAGTTCCGGACCTGAGCGTACTTAACTAACTAATCGAACGTGGAAAGTAAACTAAACTTGATTGATTAATTAATTAATTAAAAGTAATTATTATCGATTAATCAGTCGGATTAATCATATTTTTACTATCTATAATCTAAATTATTAGAAAGTAGAAATAGTAACTCAGATTTGCTTACATTTTTTGAGCGAACAATAATTACTTGCGATCAGACTAATCAACAGATTTGATTTCATTAAGTACCAGCTTTGATTATTCAGAAAAATGTTTTGTCAAAAGCTTGTTCAATCGATTATCTGCACAACCCTAATTAGAATGAAAGTTTACTGAGATGCTTTTTTGAATAATTTATTAATCAAGGGTGATCACTTTCGATTAATTAATCGGCTTAGTAGCATTTTGATTAGTCATAATCTAATTAATTTGATTACTGAAAAAGTAGAAGCTGAAGCATTGGAAACTAATGAAGTAGAAGGACAGATTTTCTTACATTTTTTGAGCGAACAATAATTACTTGTGATTCGATTTATCAACAGCTTTGATATGATTAATCACCTGCCTTATTCATCAGAAAAATATTTTTTCAAAAATTTGTTTACTCGATTCAACGCATATTCCTAATTAAATGAAAGTTTACTCAGACCTTTATTTTTAATTAATTAATTAATCAAAAGTAGTAATTATTGATTAATCATTCGGATTAATCACACTTCGGTTAGTTATAATCTAATTAATTTGATTACTTAGAAGGTAAAAAAGGACGTATTCGAAAGTAATGAAATAGTGATTCAGATTGCCTTAAATTTTTTGAGCCCACAATGATTACTTGGGATCCGATTATTCAACAGCTTTGATTAATCAGAAAAATATTTGGTCAAAAATGGGCTTACTCGATTTACCGCACATTCGTAACTAAAATGAAAGATAACTGGAATACTTTTTTGAATTCCTCGAAATGTGTGCACAAGAAGAGTTATATTAGGGGCGGAATGGACTATCGATATAGTACGGGCACTATCGATAAATATTTGCTGGCGAGATTTGCACGTTCGCAGAGAATAATTCATGGCGGTGATTGTAATGTACAAACATGTAAACACATTTGGAAGTTTTATGATTAATCATCATATTTCACGCTAAATGAGGTAGGTAGGTAGGTAAAATGGCTGCGACAAAAGTCGCCCAAGTAGCTTTAAAAGCCGTTTTGATGCCATAAAACTCGTAGAGACCTACAACTAATTATTATGCTACAACCAACCAGAGTTGTTTATAAATTCCAGGATGCTTGGAATCCCTAATTTAGATACCTTCCCTAGGTTTTCCAGAAAAGGGGTCCCAAACACTCTTAGTCGTGTTCTGGCTAGAGCCGGGCACTTACACAGGAAGTGCTCAACGGTCTCCTTCATATCGATGTCTTTACAGCTTCTGCAGTGGTCGTTGTGCGGCAAGCCCAGTTTTTCCGCATGCGTACCTATCGTCCAGTGACCCGTGCAGACTGCTACAAGCTTGTAGCTGTCTACTCTGGACCTGCTTAGGAGACTCCTTGTCCTATTCTCGCTGTAGTTCGGCCAGGTGGCTCTTGATACTGCACAGGTAGTAGTACCTTTCCACTTCCGTTGTGCCTCATTAAAATAATATTTTTGAATGTTCCCCTTGGCCACTGCCAGGGGTACACCAATCTCGAGGCTGGGTACCTCTTCATTTTCTACTGATGAGCCCGCCCGTGCCAGCTCATCAGCCCTCTCATTACCCTCGATCCCTTTATGACCCGGGACCCAGATAATGGATATTTCTAGGACTTCAGCTAGAGTAGCCAAGGTCTGCTTACATGCATGCACTGCACTAGAGCTGGTGTGTGGCGATGCGATTGCCTTTATCGCTGCCTGGCTATCGGTGAAGATAGTCACTTTCCCAGTGATGTTCCTTTGTTCAAGCGATTTGCACGCCTGAGCAATTGCGAGAACCTCTGCTTGGAACACACTGCAATACGACGGGAGTCTGAATGTTGCCGAGATATCCAGACTTTCCGAGAATACGCCGGCTCCTACCCCTGAGTCCATCTTGGAGCCGTCCGTGTAAACTTCAATATTGTTATTTGTTGTAATCCTGCCCCTTTTCCACTCATTCCTGCTTGGAATGACTGTGGTGGCATTGCTCTCAAACTTCAGTTTGTGAGGATAATAATCTATTACGCTATTAGTTATCCCCTCTGGGAGCGTGCTAAGGATACTACTATGCCCATGGTGAGTATCCTTCCAGCACCCGGACTCCCTGAGCCTTAGTGCGGCTTGTGCCGATGTACAAAGTATATATAAATCAATTGGAAGCAGGTTCAAAATAGGATCCAAAGCCGCAGTGGGGCAGGTGCGCAAGGCCCCGGTGGTGCCAACGCACGCGTTGCGCTGCACCTTCTGCAGGTTGGTGAGAATGTAGTTCTTGCGAACAGCTTCCCACCACACCACCGAGCCGTAGGTCAGCACAGGCCGGACCACCGCCTCGTACAGCCACAACACCATCTTCGGCTTGAGACCCCATTTCTTACCAAACATCGATTTGCAAGCGTAGAAGGCGATACATGCCTTCCGCACCCGCTCCTCGATGCACTCTTTCCAGTTTAATTTGCAATCAATAATCAGCCCCAGATACTTGGTGCTGGTAGATAAGGTTAACTGCTGGCCATTCAGCATCGGTAATTCGAAGATAGGTGGCTTATACTTCCTCGTGAAGAGAAGAAGTTCCGTTTTGTCCGGATTCAGCCCTAGGCCACACTCTTGTGCCCACCTACTTAGTTTTGCCAACGTTCTTTCCATGATCTCGCTCATCACGGAAGGGAAGGGACCCGAAACAAGGATCGCCACGTCGTCTGCGTACGCCACAATCTTTACTCCATTAGTGTTGAGTTTTAATAGGATATTGTTCATAGTAAGGAGCCATAACAGTGGCGAGAGGACACCCCCCTGTGGTGTTCCTCTACATATCTGTTTGCTAGCTTTTGCTCCCCCTAGCTCTGCTGATATTTCACGCTTAAGAAGTAGGGATGAGATCCAGTTCCGTATTGGTTCTTCCACCCCTACCCCAACAAGCGCTGATGATATTGCGTCAGCTTTCACGTTGTTAAAGGCACCTTCCACATCAACAAACGCAGCTAGTGTAAATTCTTTATACTGGAGGGACTTCTCCACTGTTCGCACTACTTCGTGTAGCGCAGTCTCTGTGGATTTCCCCCTTAGGTATGCATGCTGTGCGCCGGACAGAGGGGAACCCTCCAGGAGTTCCCGTATATGTATGTCCAGCAACCTCTCAAACGTTTTTAGCACGAAGGAAGTGAGGCTTATTGGCCGGAAATCTTTGGCCACCTCGTGCCCTCTTCTTCCTGACTTTGGGATGAAAACCACTCTCGTTTTCCTCCATGTGTCCGGAATATGACTATAGAAAATGCAAGCCGCGAAGATCTCCTTTAACTCCCTAACCAGAGGTATCTGAGTCTTCTGCAGCATGATAGGGAGTATACCATCTACTCCCGGTGACTTATATGGTGAGAAGCTATTTATTGCCCAGGCAATTTTGTCTTCTGCTAGGAGTTTGTTTATTAACTCACTAGGTGCTCCCCGTTGCACCATTTCTCCTCTTTGCTCCGCCCCTTCAGGGTCGTCCGGGAAGTGAGCTTCAATCAAAATATCTAGGGTTTCCGCTGGTGACCCCGCCCATGTGCCATCAGCGCGCTTTACAAAGGTTTTATTAGAGTGTTCCCTGGCGAGTATTTTCCCGAGCCTTGCTGAATCCTTCGTGGCCTCGATAGATTCGCAATGCTCCTGCCAGGACTTCGCCCTTGCGACTCGTACGGCTTTTTTATATTCCCTCCGGGAGTCCCTGTACTCCTGGAAGTCTTTCTTGGCGTAGCAATCATTGAAGACTTTCCTCATCTTTGATCTTAGCTCGCTAAGATCTTTGTCCCACCATGGGGGGAAGGTCTTCTTGCTTCTAGATATTGGACAGGAGGCCTTATAGGCAACCTGGAAACTTTTTTCCAGAGACCGAACTCGGTCGTCCAGAGAGAGAGAAAATGAGAAAATGAGTAGAAAATAATCAACGTATAGAAATTGGCCCACCCTAACGTAGGTACAAAAGTATATCTGCGCAGTGTTCAGGGCATGTCCAAGCGCCAACGTGCACAACACGCTGCTATAGATTAATTCGAATTGAACGTTGCCTTACTTTTGCCACAGAAAAAAAAATATTATTTTTTTTTCAAAATTGTTGCAACAACATAAATACATTCGTTGTGCGGTGGCAGACAACGACAAGACTTGCAAATTATTAACATGTGCTATGGCAGGCGGTACAGGACGAGATAGCGTTTTTTTTTGCTAACAAAATAATCACAAAATATAAAAAAAAATGTTTTCAACGAATTGTAGTTTTTGTAAATTATATGATTTTTCACAAATATTTTTCACCATTTTCTGATCGATCGTTGAATAAACATATTGGGGTGCGCGCACAATTAATTGTTGTTGCAGTCGCATGAAATATTAACAAAAACAACAAATTGATATATTTTTGTACAACATTCAAAGTGCTCAAGCTGTCTAAAAGTTTAGTTGATTTTTACCCCATTCAACTGCCAATAAATTGCAATTTGATAAAAATCTTTTCCCAAATGACACACAAAAAAAAAAAGCTCGTCTCAGTTAACGAGACATAATTTTTTGGTAATTGTTTGCTAAAATTTTCCACACTAGCGCGTTTTGTCTAGCTACTGCACAGGTAAATTTTCCACATTTGCCTGCAATTGAATTTTTTTCTTGCTCTAGTTTTCTTAAATTGTTTTCCATTAACTGCTGTCCAGTTGCAGTTAAGACGTAATTATTGCCTGTGCTACATGTCGCTTTGAACACTGGCAATAAATTCGCAAAGCAGCGCATTTTTTGCAGCTGTCAACTCTGTGGCTTTTTGATTAATTTGCATTTTGCCGAGCAAGCCAGCTTTTTTTAAAAAAAATTTTGCTTATTTGCAATTTTTTGTATAAAAATATTTTTGAAATTTTTTTGGTTGAAATAAAGCTTCAAAAAAGAAAAAGTTCTACGTCGCTACGAATAGAATAGACTGGAAAACTACAAAGGTTTTTTGGAGTATTGTCGAAAGTAGCAAGCATTTGCCGTATATGAACCCGGTTCGCTCCGGTATTCCCTTGCGGTATATGTGCGACTGGGAGCTTTCGCGTTTTGGTGATCACTGTTCTAGAGAAGGACGATGGCTTCAGATGATCATAATTTGATCATATTTAGTCTGCACCATATATTTTTTGATTGAGTTTCATCCCAATCATATCAGATAACAGAGTATTGCAGTATGCTTGTCTTAAAAGGCGAATAAAATTCACGACCCGAAGATTCGTTGTTATTATTGCTTCCGCGAAAGTTCGGCTAGTTCTAGATGTTCCTTTTACTGGATGTATATCCGGCGAAAGACTGTCCTCGAAAAGCATTTTCAACAAACCGACAAACTGCAGTCTAGTTTTAACTCAATATCCAAGCAATGTTTTGAACTGTCCAATTTTGCCCGACTCGTCGCTTCAACGGAGTTGAGACCATTTTTGTGACTTTAAAATGTTGAGACACTACTGACGGTCACAGAACATAACTATTACGTGCTTGCAACCAAAATGGTGAAAGATTTGTTGGTAGTCAGAACGTTCCAGCGCCGTTCCTATAAGATAACCGGTAATGTTACATTGACGTCGTGGTTACGTTGCAATGATGTAGCATCATGGTAATTGCGACTTTGTGGGAACTTAATGCCAAATGTCTCTCTTTAACTACTTGCTTGCGTTTTCTGGCAAATTATTTTATTATTATATATTTGCTTTATTATGTATTTAGTACATAAATCCTTGCGCATTCCAATTTATAACCTAAAAGTATAATTATGGGTGGTTATCAGTTGATTTTCATTTCTTTACTAACACTTCCTTAGTCGAATGCTGGCGTGGGAAGATTATTAATCATCATTTGGCACTTGCAAGTTTCAAAAACTTTAAGTACACTGGATCGCAAATCGGTCTACACTTTATCCTTCCATCGAAATGGTGGTCTCCCTCTTCTTCCGCTACCACCGACTGTTGCAGACAAGAATAACTTCCGTGCCGGGGCATCTTCATTCATTCGCACAACATGGCATAGTCAACGAAGACGCAGGGTTTTAATAAGTTGGACTATGTCGGTGTCTGTACATAGATCATACAGCTCGTCATTAAATCTTCTTTGGTACTCGCCGTCGCCAACGCGTACAGGTCCGTAATTTTTTTAAAGAACTATTCTCTAGAATACTCCCAGAGCCGCATCATCATATCAGTTGTCAGTGTTCAAGTTTCTGCACCATAAATCAGGGTGGGTAGGGCGATGCTGTTAGAAATTGTCACCCAGTACAATACTTGGGCGACTCGTTCCCAACTGGTTCCAGCTCGAACAGTTCCAAGGTTCTATTTCGTTAATTTACTAAACCTTTTCAAGTTTATAATGAGAAATATGAGTTCTTATTGAGAAGACACAAGTTGATAATAAGAAATGTAAGTTTATATTGAGAAAAAATAAATTGATAATGAGAATAATTAATTTGATAGTGAGAAATTCGAACTTGATTACGAGAATATTATTTGTAAAAAAAAATAAAATAAATAAAAACGACGTATATTTCTCATTATGAATTTATATTTTCCCATTATCAACTTAGTTTTTCTCAATATTAAGTTACATTTCTTATTATAAACTTGCGTTTTCTCAATATAAACTTGAAAAGTTGTAGTAGTAAAATTTGTGCATGAGTGATCATCGATATCACAAAAATAACCAGTGCAGAACCAGTATTTTTTCGAGACTGTTGCGCAATTTTGCTGCAAAAATAATTGCTTGTATTTACATGTGAATGCATACCTACGTTGATATATATATTCAATTACACAACTAGATAGATAAAGCTTACTTACTTGCTTTGTTGCATCGTGGGAGTTGTGACAGGCAAATTTCCACAAACC
This sequence comes from Merzomyia westermanni, assembly GCA_949987695.1. NCBI lineage: Eukaryota > Metazoa > Arthropoda > Insecta > Diptera > Tephritidae > Merzomyia > Merzomyia westermanni. Next base: position 14,803,485 of record OX465293.1, on the reverse strand, counting down.
ATACGCGCAACTAACTACCTGCTCTCTATGCACCATTGTGTGGCAAGTGGTTAGCAATTGAAAACTTTTCACCAGCTTGTTGGAACAACGGATTTCGCACATTACTTGTTGTCGGTGTATTCATCTGAATTTGCAACAACTAGTCACTATTTCAGTTATGTATTTTCGCGCTATTGTTCATGCAACATGTCGCACATCACGATAACAAATGATGCAGCAATAAAGTTGATGAACAATAAAGTAACTGTGGATAAAATGTGTGTGGTAACTATTATTTACTTCGCAAAGCCAAAGAGTTTTCATTTTAATTTTTGCTTTTCTTTGGTACTTTTTTGTTGCAACATTCTCTTACACACCCAACGTACCTGCCTAGCGACATCTTTACTTCACTTGCAACTTTGCATAACTTTTGTTACTGCCACTGCTGATACGGCCATCAGTTGTTCAACGAGCGCTCGTCGCCAAGTTGTCATTAGGTATTTTTGCAACTAACCCAGAATTTAGCTGATTGTCTTAAAAGCTTCATTGACCCAATTCTCAGGCATTCTCAGAGTTTCCTTGTATTGTACCTATGCGTTAGTTTTAACCACTTTGAATATTTGTAGATATGTTTATGCGGGCTTGTGTTTGCTTAGCTTTTTGTGTAGCACTCTCAATATTGTATTGTATATATTGCATGTTCTTGTGTGTTATTTAGTTGGAAATTGCTTTCTGCCACAATTTGATTGCAGCATGTGCCACACACGTTAGCGCGTTGAGAAGAAATATTGCTATAACATAATAGATACTTGCGAATGTTGTTGTTGTTCTTTTAGGTTTTTTGTTTGTTTATTGTGATCTACAATTGTCATTAGCAGCAGCAGCTTAGTTGCAGCGTTTAAGTTGTTATTGCTGTTTGTGTTGCTCTTCCTTACACTTATACTAGCTGTAGTGGTTAATCACTTGAATACTAATGAGCACCAGTTGCAATTGAATATGGTGCAAATACCCTGTGCAACAACAAAGCTAAATTGTTGAAGGTATTATATATAAAGATAGTTTCATGCAAAATAATAGCAGGGTCATTCCATGTTAAATCGTCACATACTTAAAACGATCTCCCCCGGTTTGATTTAAATTTATTGAAGAGTTTGTTTGTATCATAAAACGAAGTTCTGCCAAAAAAAAACAAGTTTTTAAATTTTTTATTTTTTTTTTTTCAAAAGTTATCCAATTTCACAATTTTTCCTGTTTTATAAAGTTTACTTTTTCCACATTTCCAAAACCAATATATATCAAAAAAAATAAACTTTGGAACTTTAAAACAATATTTTGGAAAAAAAATTTTAATTTCTAGTTTTCAAAAATTTTCGAATTTGAAAATCGAAAAAATGTAAGTTCGCTTTAAATTTTGAACCAAAATGTTTATGTATTATACCTCACAGAGAGCAGACGTGTTAATAAAAGTATGTATTTATGTGATATTTAAAATGCAAAATTTGTTTATTGTTAATTGTTTATTTTTGTTAGTTGCTATAATCCTGAAGATGATTGCCGTTGAGCAGTCGAAATATATCGATTTTAACAAAAAAAATCAAAATGTGTTTTTAATTTTTATAATTATTGAACACGGACCTCAAGCCAGCAAAGAAATACAAATTTAAGGAAAAAGGTCGCAAAAAATTTCATAATTTACATAGACGGAAGGCACGCCGCAGGCATAAACAACCAAACATGGGATATGCTACAATAAAAAACAACAACAAAAACGCTAAAACAACAATTAACAAACTGCAATTAACATCTAAAAAATTGGTAAAAGTAAAATCAAGTATTAAGTTCCTATTAAAATGTAGAAAGTCAAAAATTATTCCGAATTTTATAAAAAACTCCACCAGATGTAAGAATTTATTTGTATCTGACTCGGACAAGCACTCGGACATAGATAAAATGTTACACAGACATACACACTTTTTCCTTACAAAAATCTTAAGCTTACTTATAAAACAAAAACACAATACATTACAACGATTAAACCAACAGAGAGAGCAATTAACCAACAAATTAAAAAAACAATTGAGTGAAAAAGATTTCGAAGAATTATTGGAAAACGAGAGTAATGTCGCGGAAAAAACCACAACAACACTAAAAAAGCGTCAAGAGCTGAAATATAAGAAAATTAGAGCGAAACGAAATGAAGTATTCACCAACAACATCAAGCATGAAGAGTGGTTTGTAAACAAAACCAAATTAGAATTCCCGCGAGATATTCAAGCATTGCTAGCAAAGGGGCCGAAGTTCGCACTACCTGTAGATAACAAGAATTTCCCTCTCTTTAAATACGTAGCAGACGGTGAAGATTTGGTACAAAGCATAAAAAACAAAGATCAACAAGAGGAAGCTCGCACAAAACTCTCTTTGTTAATATCAAACCATACAACTACAACCGAACATAGTGTAATAGACAATGCAATTATAGATACAGTGGAGCAAACTAAGAAATTCTTGAAGGAAAATAAAAACGTTAGAATTTTAACATCCGACAAAGGGAATAAAACGGTGGCAATGGAAATCGATGATTACAACAAGAAAATGGAGGATATATTAATGGATCTAGCAACATATAGAGTACAGAGACAGGATCCAACATCACGTTTACAAAGCAAAAATAATGCACTAGTAGACAAACTGTTCAAAATGGAATTAATCACAAAGAAAGAGAGAAAGAGAATGATAACAACCACCGCACAGCCACCCAGAATCTACGGCCTCCCGAAGATTCATAAGGAAGGAACTCCATTAAGACCAATATGCTCAGCAATTGGGTCACCTTCTTACACACTGTCCAAATATATGGCAGAAATTTTAAAAAACGTAACGGCAAGTTCTACGTACAATATTAAAAACACTATTGAGTTTAAAGAAAGAGTAAACAACACATATATATTTGATGATGAAAAGCTTATTTCCTTTGATGTAGTTTCGCTTTTCCCTAGCATCCCGATACAGCTGGCACTTGAAATCATACAAGAAAAATGGATAACAATTAAAGAATACACAAAAATACCAAAACAGCTGTTCATGGAAATAATTAAATTCTGCATTCAAGAAAGCAGATATTTCAAATTTAATGATACTATCTATACGCAACTAAAAGGAATGCCGATGGGAGCACCCACATCCCCAATAATAGCGGATATAGTTATGGAAAAGCTATTAGATGATACCATGCTGAAGTTGCGACATAAGCCAAGAATACTTACAAAATACGTCGACGATTTATTCGCGATAATAAAAGAAAATGAAATACAAAACACACTTAACACACTAAACACCTTTGACAAAAATATAAAATTTACTATAGAGCTAGAGAACGATGAGGAATTACCATACCTCGATTCCATAATAAACAGACGAGGAAATCAATTAAAACTGAAGTGGTATCAAAAGCCTACAGCATCAGGACGAATTATAAACTTTAATTCAAAACATCCGAAAACCATGATTATGAATACAGCAAAGGGCTGTATACGGAAAATGTTGCAGACCTCAGATGAAATATACCACAAAGAAGTTACAAAAGACATTTTTACATTACTAACAAACAATGATTTTCCGAAAAAAACCATAAAAACTTTATTACGAAAAACTAAAAATCCAAATAGTCCAAAAACCCCCGATAAACCAATTATTTTCAAGTCGGTGGCTTATGTACCGCATCTATCAGAGCGTCTAGCAAAATCTGACTGCTATGATAAAGAAACCACAAAAATTGCGCATAAACCTACGAACACTTTAAAAAACATATTTAACAAAACAAAATCGAAAATACCAATCATGGAAAAAAATAACGTAGTTTACAAGATACCATGTAAAGGCAATAGAGATGAAACGTGCAATAATATATATATAGGTACTACAAAGTCCAAGCTCAAAACGAGAATTTCCCAGCATAAGTCTGATTTTAAATTTTGCCATCAAGTAAATAATCAAAAAACGGCACTCATGGCCCACTGTGCAGATAGCGGCCACACACCAAACTTTGACGAGACTAAAATACTGCAACAAGAACAACACTATAACAAACGCTTCACACTAGAAATGTTACACATTATTAATACTCCGACTAAAACAAGACTCAACTATAAGAACGACGTTGATCACACAGCACATATCTATAAACACCTACTCACTAAAAAACAGTACCATACTCCACGTCACAGAGAGCAGACGTGTTAATAAAAGTATGTATTTATGTGATATTTAAAATGCAAAATTTGTTTATTGTTAATTGTTTATTTTTGTTAGTTGCTATAATCCTGAAGATGATTGCCGTTGAGCAGTCGAAATATATCGATTTTAACAAAAAAAATCAAAATGTGTTTAATTTTTATAATTATTGAACACGGACCTCAAGCCAGCAAAGAAATACAAATTTAAGGAAAAAGGTCGCAAAAAATTTCATAATTTACATAGACGGAAGGCACGCCGCAGGCATAAACAACCAAACATGGGATATGCTACAATAAAAAACAACAACAAAAACGCTAAAACAACAATTAACAAACTGCAATTAACATCTAAAAAATTGGTAAAAGTAAAATCAAGTATTAAGTTCCTATTAAAATGTAGAAAGTCAAAAATTATTCCGAATTTTATAAAAAACTCCACCAGATGTAAGAATTTATTTGTATCTGACTCGGACAAGCACTTGGACATAGATAAAATGTTACACAGACATACACACTTTTTCCTTACAAAAATCTTAAGCTTACTTATAAAACAAAAACACAATACATTACAACGATTAAACCAACAGAGAGAGCAATTAACCAACAAATTAAAAAAACAATTGAGTGAAAAAGATTTCGAAGAATTATTGGAAAACGAGAGTAATGTCGCGGAAAAAACCACAACAACACTAAAAAAGCGTCAAGAGCTGAAATATAAGAAAATTAGAGCGAAACGAAATGAAGTATTCACCAACAACATCAAGCATGAAGAGTGGTTTGTAAACAAAACCAAATTAGAATTCCCGCGAGATATTCAAGCATTGCTAGCAAAGGGGCCGAAGTTCGCACTACCTGTAGATAACAAGAATTTCCCTCTCTTTAAATACGTAGCAGACGGTGAAGATTTGGTACAAAGCATAAAAAACAAAGATCAACAAGAGGAAGCTCGCACAAAACTCTCTTTGTTAATATCAAACCATACAACTACAACCGAACATAGTGTAATAGACAATGCAATTATAGATACAGTGGAGCAAACTAAGAAATTCTTGAAGGAAAATAAAAACGTTAGAATTTTAACATCCGACAAAGGGAATAAAACGGTGGCAATGGAAATCGATGATTACAACAAGAAAATGGAGGATATATTAATGGATCTAGCAACATATAGAGTACAGAGACAGGATCCAACATCACGTTTACAAAGCAAAAATAATGCACTAGTAGACAAACTGTTCAAAATGGAATTAATCACAAAGAAAGAGAGAAAGAGAATGATAACAACCACCGCACAGCCACCCAGAATCTACGGCCTCCCGAAGATTCATAAGGAAGGAACTCCATTAAGACCAATATGCTCAGCAATTGGGTCACCTTCTTACACACTGTCCAAATATATGGCAGAAATTTTAAAAAACGTAACGGCAAGTTCTACGTACAATATTAAAAACACTATTGAGTTTAAAGAAAGAGTAAACAACACATATATATTTGATGATGAAAAGCTTATTTCCTTTGATGTAGTTTCGCTTTTCCCTAGCATCCCGATACAGCTGGCACTTGAAATCATACAAGAAAAATGGATAACAATTAAAGAATACACAAAAATACCAAAACAGCTGTTCATGGAAATAATTAAATTCTGCATTCAAGAAAGCAGATATTTCAAATTTAATGATACTATCTATACGCAACTAAAAGGAATGCCGATGGGAGCACCCACATCCCCAATAATAGCGGATATAGTTATGGAAAAGCTATTAGATGATACCATGCTGAAGTTGCGACATAAGCCAAGAATACTTACAAAATACGTCGACGATTTATTCGCGATAATAAAAGAAAATGAAATACAAAACACACTTAACACACTAAACACCTTTGACAAAAATATAAAATTTACTATAGAGCTAGAGAACGATGAGGAATTACCATACCTCGATTCCATAATAAACAGACGAGGAAATCAATTAAAACTGAAGTGGTATCAAAAGCCTACAGCATCAGGACGAATTATAAACTTTAATTCAAAACATCCGAAAACCATGATTATGAATACAGCAAAGGGCTGTATACGGAAAATGTTGCAGACCTCAGATGAAATATACCACAAAGAAGTTACAAAAGACATTTTTACATTACTAACAAACAATGATTTTCCGAAAAAAACCATAAAAACTTTATTACGAAAAACTAAAAATCCAAATAGTCCAAAAACCCCCGATAAACCAATTATTTTCAAGTCGGTGGCTTATGTACCGCATCTATCAGAGCGTCTAGCAAAATCTGACTGCTATGATAAAGAAACCACAAAAATTGCGCATAAACCTACGAACACTTTAAAAAACATATTTAACAAAACAAAATCGAAAATACCAATCATGGAAAAAAATAACGTAGTTTACAAGATACCATGTAAAGGCAATAGAGATGAAACGTGCAATAATATATATATAGGTACTACAAAGTCCAAGCTCAAAACGAGAATTTCCCAGCATAAGTCTGATTTTAAATTTTGCCATCAAGTAAATAATCAAAAAACGGCACTCATGGCCCACTGTGCAGATAGCGGCCACACACCAAACTTTGACGAGACTAAAATACTGCAACAAGAACAACACTATAACAAACGCTTCACACTAGAAATGTTACACATTATTAATACTCCGACTAAAACAAGACTCAACTATAAGAACGACGTTGATCACACAGCACATATCTATAAACACCTACTCACTAAAAAACAGTACCATACTCCACGTCACAGAGAGCAGACGTGTTAATAAAAGTATGTATTTATGTGATATTTAAAATGCAAAATTTGTTTATTGTTAATTGTTTATTTTTGTTAGTTGCTATAATCCTGAAGATGATTGCCGTTGAGCAGTCGAAATATATCGATTTTAACAAAAAAAATCAAAATGTGTTTTTAATTTTTATAATTATTGAACACGGACCTCAAGCCAGCAAAGAAATACAAATTTAAGGAAAAAGGTCGCAAAAAAAAAAAAAAAAAAAAAAAAAAAAAAAAAAAAAAAAATTTCATAATTTATTATATATGTATCTAAGGTTGTCCTGAAATTTTCAGAAAGGTGTTTTTTGTTTTTTCAAATCTATAAATTTTTGAATTTTTTCCACAAAATTTTTTTTTATTTTACATTTTATTTGTAAACAGGGAAAAAAGTGAAATTTTAATATGCATAACTTTTGAAAAAATTTCAAATTTATTTAGAAAGTAAGCTCTTATAAAAAATATTTAAGTTACCAAAATTTAATTATTTTGCGTTTAACTAATTACACCCCACTACAAGTAGAAAGTTAAAAGAAATAAAAAATAAAATTTTTGGAAAAAATTTAAAAACTCATATTTAAAAAAAAAAACATGCCTTTCAAAATTTCCGGATATATATATTAGAGTTATAATATATACAATTTTAGTTAAAAATGTTGTGGTGAATTTTTATTTTTTTTGATTTTAAAAAATCCAAAATAAACTGAAATAATTTTTTTTTTTCAAAACGGGGTTTATTATATCTCTAAGTACCGCTTTGAAAGTGCAGAGTTAATTTTTTTCACTACTTTAGTTACCGATACATAAAAAAATTAACTTTACAAAACAGAAAAAAATTTGAAATTTTTGGAAAAAAAAAAAATTTAAATATTTTTATTTTGGCAGAACACCGTTTATGCTAAAAAAAAACTGTTCTCCAAATTTTATCTAAATCGGAAGTGGTCGCCTCCAACTATGTGACGATTTGACATGGAAAGTCCCATCAAAGAAAGAAACTGAAACATTATTTCGTAATTATAAAATGTACTAGAATCTCTCTACGTTGCAGAACTTAGAATAGACTTACTCCGATTTTAATCATTATAATTCCGATGGCTGATTTATGGAAATGTGCGATATCTTAAAATTTTCGCTAGACGCCTAGTAATGCAACGGTCAAAGTGGTGCTAAATTCTATGAACCAGTTTTCAAGTGATATTCGGGCAAACATATAGACAGACAGACAAAAATGCAAAAAAAAATGTGTGGCTTGTCGCTTGTAAGCGCTTATAATTTTTCGGGTCGCTTATATACATTTGTTATTAAAGTTCAACCCTTTTTACTGGATCATGGTCTTCCATAGGGCTGCTGTTTTGTCTCCTAAACTCCCAGTACAAAAAAGTTTAAGTGCGTCGGGCGGCCACCTTCACTTCATTAAGAATCTCTGTTATCGAGTATCATTTAATGCGAAAATGGATTTGTGAGAGAACTCCGCCTAGTTTGTTGGGAACAGAACCTTGTTTCCGTTCAATGGTTGCTTCTTTCTACTTTTAGATATTGTTGTTGACTTTGATATCACTTCCTGAAACCGCAATTCAGCGGTGGATGTGCATAGAATTTTTACAGAACCAAGGGAGTAGAGCATTCCGCATTTTAATACGACTGGCGATATCATTAAAAGTCATTTCGCATAAAAATTACCAAACAAATAAGCTGAAAAACTGCATCAGGAGTTCCAAAAATTTTTTGCAGGAAAAGAGTTTGCATTTATAAAAACAAGAAAATACTAAAATGTAAAGCAACTTTAAATTTTTTGTATTTCCAAAAATTAGTTTTAAAGATTTTAATCTCTGATCGAACTACATAGCAAGTGGTTGCATGGCGTTGCTCTACTTGTGTCAGCCGTTGAAAATTGCTTCCAAATCTTGTTGCACCAAAAAAACAATTTTGGACATTCAAATTGGTGTAATAAATTTGCGCACACGCATGTGAGGCATATTAAATTGTTCGCTAAGCAAATAAAAATTGCAAAAAATATGTAAAACTGAATTACAAGAAATCAAATGTGGGCAAACGCAAAGTGTTCAATAAAATGTGGGCTCTTTTGCGCATGCGCAATCAGCGCAATTGCTTGTCAGCCACTTCAAATACTGCAAAACAAACACAAATCTCTTAGTTTTGCTCTTTTTATTTGTTACACATTTAGCATGTTTAGTTACTTGCTTCTCATGCAAGCAAATGTTTTGCAACTTGTAGTGAGTGCTGCCGTTCAGGTAATATATTTTTAACATATACACACATACACACACCCGTGGATACTTATGAGCTAAACCATTTTAGTGCAATATTAGGAACATTGGTTTTACCTTAAAGGCTAATTGCAACATTTTATGATTTATGCGTAGGTGTTGAGTATTTATCGAATGTTCAGTATTAATTGCTCGGGGCACGATTATTATTTGTAAGTTAAAACTATTTAAATATATTTTTTGACCAAAATAAACGTATAGGTGGCAATCACGAATGAATTAATTTAATGAATTCCGTACATAGGAAACTTAATAACCAAAAAATCTGTGCAGTAATAATAGTTTTTATAGAGAGAACCCACAACATAGCACCGCAGACTGTAAAGAAATGAAGGGTCGTCTACACTATTAGGAAAACAATAAAAACTAACCTTGATTTGTTTTTTTGTATACCAACAATTCAATTTGAGAGCACAATTTAAGTGTCAAAATGGACACAGAAAAAAAGTTCATCATAAGCAATGCTAAATACCGTCAGATGGCACTTTGTTATGCTAAAATGAATAGAAATAGAAGTTTAACTGATAGGGTAAAGAGTGTACTGATAGCCTAATGGTTAACAGAGCGTGTCAAAATTTCTCTGATGAAGAAGTTTAGCCGCTCCCGAAATATATCCGGGTCTTTTTATGACCAATCGTCACATAAATGGAATCAATCTATTCCGATTTAAATGAAATTTGGTGAAGAGTTTCCTTTTATCGTAAAAAGAAGTGCTGGCAAAAACAATAAAAATTTTATGTTTGCTGGGTAGAGCTTGGCAGAAAATTCGCATTACCCATCACAAAAAATAATTTTTCTCCAATTCATATTATCGCGGAACTAGAGCAAGGTGTACAACAAATCGAGGACGACAGAAAGAAAGATGCTACAAGAAGCAACATAGCAACCAAAATTAGTAACTATCACAGGAAGTTAAACAACAGTCCTAAGGATAAATTAATCATAAATACTTTTGAAAACACAAAGAAGTTTCTGAAAGAACACAAAGACAGGGTAGTTCTCACTCATGCAGATAAAGGGAACAAAACGGTCCTAATGAATAAAATCGACTACGAAGAGAAAATGATGGAACTACTACGGGATGTTAAAACATATAAAATCATAAAGAAGGATCCAACACAGCAACTTATGAGAAAAAATAATGCGATTGTCAATGAATTGTCGAAACAAGGCAAAATTAGTATACGCGAAAAAATTCAACTGTCTAGTGTAGCGGCAGTTGCACCGAGGTTATACGGTTTTCCTAAGATACACAAGGAGAATATGCCACTAAGACCGATTTCATCATCTATAAATGTACCCTGCTATAAATTATCTAAATATGTTGGAGCTATTTTAAAGAATATAATATCTGAGAAATACAATATTAAGAATGCCTTTCAGCTAAAAGACCGGTTGAAAGATATACGCATAGAAGAGGACGAGATATTGATATCGTTCGATGTAGTTTCGCTATTTACCAATATACCACTACACCTAGCCATACAAACAATAATAAAGCAATGGCCACAGTTAGAGAAGTACACAGAAATACCTAAAAAACAATTTCAGCACATTTTAGATTTCTGCCTACGCGAAAATAACTATTTCACGTATAACTCCAAATTTTATCAACAAACATACGGGATGCCAATGGGAAATCCGCTATCTCCAACTATCGCGGATATAGTATTAGACAAAATACTTGACGACAGCATAGCTGAATTAAAGGAAAATGACATATACATCAAATACATCAACAAGTATGTAGATGATGTATTCGCAATTATCAAATCCAAAGACGCGGAACATATCTTAAATATATTAAACAGACAACACACAAGCATAAAATTCACCACGGAAAAAGAAAAATACAACAAAATAGCTTTTCTGGACGTAGAAATAAATAGGAGAAATAAAAACCTTATAACCAATTGGTATGCCAAATCAATCGCATCGGGACGGATAATAAATTATCATTCAAACCATCCATGGAACCAAAAAATCAACACAGCAAAAAGCTTAATAAAGAAGGTAGCTCTACTTAGCGATAAAGAATATATGAACGAAAACAGGAAAAAGTTAAAAAACATTTTATTTAAAAACAGTTATCCGCATAAACTGATAAATACCCTAATTGAAAACACAATAAACGTAACTCGGAGCAAAGAAAACAGCGCACCGGCGGATATTTCTAACAATAATAAAAAATACATCGGCGTACCGTATATACCGGGTCTAACAAATAATCAGACATTACATAAACTAATAGATAATGAAAGCACTAAATACGCTCACAAACCAAACGCTACTCTTAGGAAAATTTTTACCAAAACAAAGGACCCAGTAGAAAAAGAACAGCAAAGTAATGTAGTTTACCAAATTACGTGTAATGGTCGTGATAACGAGGCGTGTGGAAAATATTACATTGGCACCACGAAACGGCAACTGGGTATAAGAGTTAACGAGCATAAAAAAGATGCACAAAATAATAAAACAACAACGGCATTAGCACAGCATCTAACTCAGAGTAACCACATAGCGGACTTCACAAACATCAAAATATTAGACATCGAAAAAAGAGAGAAAACAAGATTGACTCTTGAGAGTATACGTATACAACAAAACATAGAAAATACTCTTAACTATAAAGATGACGTCGACGGCCTGAGCAGCGTCTACTCAGCTGTAATAAGAAGAAGCCAAAAAAGGAATTAAACAAACGTCATTGCAGGTGACAACAAGAAAATGAATTTGAAATTGTGATTCTTTTAATGTAATGTAATTAATTAATTATCTCTATGTAAGTGCAATGTTTAAAAATTTGTTCATGTTTATTGTGCAGTAAAGGTGATAAATGTATGTAATAACATATGTATTTATACAAATTTTAATCAATACAGATCCCCAGAAGAAGGCGCGGAGTGCGTCGAAACGCGTAGGGAAAACAAAAACAACAACAACTTGTTTTATTTAAACGGCCGTAAATGCTCTACCCAGCAAACATAAATATGAAAATTGGCCCAATAAGAATTAAATAAAATAAAATTTTTGTTTTTTTAAAGTTATGCAAATTCAAAATTTTTAAGCATATTTTTTTTTACATTCCACTAGCACCAAAAAAAATTTTCAGTGAGCAAAATTTACTAATTTTGTGTTTAACTTATTAAACTCGACGAGAAAGTTAAAAATTAAAAAAAAAAAAAAAAAATTTGGAAAAAATTCACAAACTCATATTTTGAAAAAAATAACAAAAAATTCTTCCCAAAATTTTAGGTTATCTGTAGAAATAGCAGAGGTATAATACAAAAATCTCGGTGAAAAATTTAATGGTAAAATTTAATTTTTTCGAATAATTTTTTGAAATTCCAAAGTAAAATTTTTTTTTCCAAATAATTTTTTGTTCACCTCTAAGTTCTCGCTTTGAAAGTGGCAACGTTTTTTAACTGCAGTAGTTTCCGAAATATTAAAAAAAACTATTATTTTTAGTTTTAAATTAAAATTTTTTTTTTATTTAGAACTTCGATTTATGATAAAGGGAAATCTTCCCAAAATTTTATTCAAATCGGAAAAGGTCGATTCCAACTATGTGATGATTAGACATGGAAAGACCCATCTATAAGAAGAGCTGTGTAGGTTGTATCTATAGCTTCCTTCTCTATTCTTTTAAAAACTTTTAATAATTAATAAAAAAAAAAAAAAGTGTACCATATTATTCAGAGCATGCTTTCCAGAGCGGAATAAATAAAATAACTGAACGTTGGGCTAACCAGCCTATCAATTAACTGAAGCTTTGGTTAAAACCTTTTAGTCATGGATAAAGTTCCACGGTGACTTTAGAGCTACCGAAACTTCCCCACTACTGAATTATGTATATATTTTTACCTGCCTGAATTAACTTCAAAAAAGATTATAAAAAACTATTATTTTCAAGTTTTTTCTTCAATTTTTTTTTTGTAATCCTGATGAAAATATTTCAGATATTCATGTAACATTCCCTACTTTGCAACGAAATGTCAGCGCCACAACAAACTTGTTTAGTTTACTTTGGCCTATAACGTATTACCAGCTATTCTTATTTGCCGCTCATTTCGTTAGCGCGCTTATACCAATGATTCAAATCAACTTGTAGGATTTATGTATTTGTCTTTAATACTATTTTATTACGGCATTTACTGTCAAATTGCACATGCGCTTTAAAATCTATCTATCTCGTTTAATCGCAATTGTTGTTATTGTTTGTTGTGTTGCTTGTTGAATTTCATAATTGTTGCATGCTGTTATTTACTACTTGCTATGCCACAGCGCTACTTACGTATAGCCGAACCGGTGCAGCGTTGCATTGCAACTCATGCCAGCTTTCAGTAAATTACCTAATGATACCATTGTTGGTATTGTTATCGTTAGTTTTGTTGTTTTTGTTTTGCAAAATTTACAACTTTGAGCAGGCAATTTTAAATTATGCGCATTTGGATCTACCTTGAAGTGAAACAACACACTAGTCAGAAAAAATACTAGTTTACAACTCAATCCAGTACAACTTATTTTTTAAGTTAAATGTTTCCAGAACAAAATTTGAAACTGTGACCCATATTAAGTGAGTATTTATCCAGTATACCATGACGCATTTTAATTAACAATTACCACTAAAATTTAATCACTTCTTTTTTGCTCTATTTTGAACTAGTTTTAGGCTGGTATATTTCTGTCCGGAAGCTAACAATTTACAACTCGTAGAATACCATTGCTCATATGGCTAAAAATACAGTTGGCTGCCTAGTTGGACTTGATGTTCATACTGCTGTGGAGCATTTTGCAACTAGTTGGTTTGACTGACGGGTCTGCTCTGAGTTCTCTGCCAGTAAACGACGAACGAAATGCCTCCAGATGGGAACTTAAGTGTGCAGCGACGAAAGTGGATCCTGTGCATTTTCTGTCATCAAATAAAGCATCGGCGAACTTTCGCCTTGGCAGCCCCTTAATTTTTAATAGTAATAAATTGGAAACTGTGAGGCACCTTGTCTTTTTGGAATAATAGCAGCCACGCAATCGAATGGATCATCGCTGCTACCACCACGTGCTACTATGGACTGAGTAGAAAACTGAGAAGTAAAGTTATCTCTCGACGAGACAATTTCGCTCTCTATAAGTCTCTCATCACACCTATCCTTATGTACATCTCGGAATCATGGAGTATACGAAAGTAAGGTTCTCTGGAGGATTTATGTTCCGCGATGCCAACTTTGAGTACCAAAGGAAATATAGCATTAATCTGTACGAGCTTTCTGCAGAGTTAAAACCCAATTACACCGTTGACTTAATCGTGATCTGCGTATGAGCAAGGCAGCTACGCTCTCAATAGGTTTTGCTATCGGAATTTGGCTACAGAGGGTGACTTCGTCTCCCTTGGTGTTTCCAATTGGAGTCAATTATCGTTTGAAAAGAGATTGTGAAGAGCTTCCAAAATCGCCATGGCACCATCCGCCTACTTTTCTTCTGATTTTTACGTGAAATAAGCTGTTGTGTTCAATTCTCAGCGAAGATTTTATCAGGCATTGCTCTGAAAAACTCTCTTTTTATATTTTCGCTTTCTTGGTGATGATCCAGCGACTTACGAGCCTTTATAAACATCTTTGTGGTTCTATAAGGAAATATTATTATTACTGTATCAGTATTGAGCCCTGCTTAGTAGGTGCATCCATTCATCGAATAAGACGTGACGAATCAAACAGGCTTATACTGATGTTAATAGCCATTTGACAGATATAAATCCGATAAGCTTCGGTACAAGCACCTTGTGGAACCAGCTCGACTGCCGTGGTTGCGATCCCGTTGGCTTCTTAAACGGGGTTGATGTGGATTTAGTCGCCTCCTAACCCGCACGGAGCAAGGGTCTAATTTTTGTTTCGAATTAAGTTTCTCTTCTTTTATTTTCGCTTACCTAATGCCGGCCATCTTTCCCAATTGAGCTATTCACAATATTGTTTTTATGTATATCAGCAAAGTGAGTTCTTAATGTTTCGCTATTTGTAAGTATATCAGTAGAGATTACTAATCGCCCAGTTGTTAGTGAAATGTGCAAGAGAACACAAAGAAAATCAAACTAATGCTTGCAATGCTCAAACAACATTTTCTCAAATAGTCTACACACATCCTTCGTACAACTCGTATTTCTACTAGTTTATGGTATGACTAAACACATATGTATATACATGTGTTGCATGCCACAACAGCAATTCTACTAAGAAACAATCATGCTTTCGAAACACTAGACATACTCGGTACTTGTGGCAAGTGAAGAGGTGTTTACTCCCCGCTACACCCTCTTTACCTACACTCCCTTCACAGTCTTAGCATCTGACATTGCAACTTCTCTAATCAACGTGACACCTTGCCGCGCTTAATCTACAACTCCTGCTGTTTATATATGTACATTTATATGTAAGTGCATGCAACAGTGCCGCCGCATGCAGCTTGTTACCTATAAAACATAAACGCACACACACACACATATAAATTTTGAAGTCTTGCTACTCCTCGAGCGTTGTTAACAAAGTGTCTGACCGACACTGATATATCAACGGCGCGCAAAAAACCATCATCATCTTATTAAAGAGTGCCAACTTAATTTGCCGGGTTATGTGTGATGGAGGCCGCAGCAACAGCAGCAGTGGCAATGTTTTGCCGTTACAACAGCAACAACAACAACAGGTCCGGCGATCAAGCAAATGCGCCACGTAACTGTAGAGTCATCGTGGCAGCAAAATAGCAAAAACAATAACAACAATAATAGGTGTTTTTGCAACTGCCAGCGGCAGGAAATCATCGCAATAGAAAGGAAGAAGAAGAAATAGTGGAAAAAACTAGCTCTTAGAACTAAAAAACATATAAAATAAAATAAATTGGTTACTAAGGAAAAAAGGCTCCCCTCAGTTGTTGCTGTTGTTGTTTTTGGTGTTGCAGCATAGTAGGAGTTGCTGGTACTTCAGTACATTCCTGTGCCCGCTTGGAAAATTCTAGCTTAGCTAGTTTTTGCTATTTGCTGCTATTTTGTTGTTGTTATTGGCTATTTTGCTGCTTTGCTATAGCAGCCGTGAAATCGAGGTGTTGAAGAATCACTTCTATCCAATCTTTTGCAATAATAGCTCAGCAAAAAGAAACAGTTATAAAGTGCTTTGCGTGCCACACAATACGACAAGTCAGTGTAGCAACACGCTCTATGCCACAATAAATATACTCAACAACACTGTGTACAAAAAGTTTTCGTACAGTAAACAAATCTTATGAAATCTTATACTTAATAATAATAGTGATGGATATTTGCTGAGAAGCTTTTGCATGGCAAAAAATACTCGTGAAAGAAAATGTAAAAAAAAAAATAATATTTCTTAGCTAAAAATATATTCATATTTATCACGAGATAGGCCGCTTTTGATATAAAGCTTAGATGGCCTTGTCATGATAAATGACCCACAAATACAATTTTGACCCTGAAAAAATCCGAGTATATCAAACTGGTAGAGGTTCCCAATAGACTAACTTTCTATTAACTTAGAAGATGGTTATACAAGGTGGCGCAAAAGTAAGCTTTCGATGTTCAGCATATCGGTTGTGCCACGTGCAGTGTGTGCTGTTGCACCGTCTTGTTGGAACCACATGTTTTCCAATCCCAATTCATCAAGTTGCGGCAAAAAGAACTCGTTAATCATTGCTCTGTAGCGCTCACCATTCACAGTAACCGTCAAATAAATAGTCAGCAATATTCCGCGTTCTGGAGCAGTGTAGCGTAACATTGTTTATTAACGTCTATTTCGCATGTGTTTACTACACAAATGTCAAAACAGAACTGACTTTAGGGGCCAATCGCAAAATTTATAGCATTTTCTGATAGGAGGATTACTTTTGCGCCACCTTGTACTTTCTCAAACATCTGAGGGCATATCGTAGCACAACGACAGCTAAATATTTTGACCCCACGGAGTGTTTTGATATAATAGCTGTTAGAACCCAAAACACTGTGAGACCGCCACTTAAACTTCCATTGCTTAAGCAGAGGTCCTATAACAATTCTGAAAGTTCAAAGCAGCGCTTTTAACCCAACCCTACCCAGGGCGGGTGCGAAACGTCAACTGAATTGTTTCGATATTCTACTCTCTCATGAGATATAATAATAAAATTGTAACAGGGCGACGTCGATAACTTGATGTTTTCATTTAAGTAGCAGACAAAGAAGCATAGTTCTTAAAATTTGTGTTCGTCTGTCTGCATGTTTGCGCGCGCATCAATCCAAAACTGCTGCATAGAATTGAAGTCTGCTTTCGCCCATCTATTGCGAGATGTTAAAGGTAAAATTAAGAGTCCTTTTTAGCCCACGAAATCAATTTGTTTATAGTGATGATCAGGGAGACTGTCACTACGAAAGACTGAGTGGAGAAAGACTGTCGATGTCGTGGTGTTTCGAATTGTAGTCAGCTTAAACATAGAAGAAAGTACTAGCGAGCTTTGAGTGACGGCCAAGATCGTTTGGAAGTTTAAGCGCTACTCAAAAGAGAAGAAGACGATGATACTGGTCATAAAAGTATGGTAAAAATATTTTTATACATAACAGACTATACAAACTATTTTAAAGAATTTTTTAAGTACCAAGCACCTAGATATTTTCATTAAACTTTTAATCAAAGTCGCAGTTGTAATACTTTCTACACTTACTGTACGCTATGACTTCTTGCTGCTGTTAGTTGTTGCATTTTTTTTTGTAATGTGTTTATTGTTGGTGTTGTTTTTTGCAATTTTTTATGTATTTTAGTATATTTTCCGCTTATGTTGTTGCTGCTGCTATTGCAATTTGTGGCATATTGGCCATTTAGCATTGCTTTTATTGTTGTTTTTGTAAATTTTTTATATATTTTTATATCTAACGTGTTTGGGAATACCACAGTAATTGTCAGCGACCTCGAAGCAGCATTACTAACGAAACAATCGTAATGTTGTTGTTGTATTTTCTAAGTGGCAACGATGGTAAGCAATAGATCACTATATTTCCCATTGAACGACAACCAAAAAACGTCATAAAAAACTCGCTAATATGGTTTGCGTAGTTTATATTTTTGGAAATTTTTCGGTTATTAGATAGGCCCTTATAGGTTACGTTGAAGAAATTCGATTTGAATTAGTGTGAATATGACCCTATGATTGAGGTTAATTAATAAATAAAAAAAAAAATAACACAAAATTTATACAATTTACCACTTGAACTTGTTACTTTACTTTGATTAGTTAACTCGCTTGTAGGACAATTGAGATAAAAACATGAGTTCGACAAGAAAATAGGTCTTTAAATCGTGGGAAGCAAGAAAATGTATGGCACTTCTTATGCTTTGAACGAACTATATGGTAAGATATTTAAGGATAAGCTGTAGGCGCTTTACGGAGATATGAAAAAGTAAACCAAAATAAAAAACCCAAAAACTTTGCTCGGTAGTTTATTTGAAAATATGCTCTGTATTGAAATAAAACACTGGAAACATACAAATGGTTAAGAAGAATTCTAAAACTTCTAGAAGCCTATTCATGTACCTTTGTCTCTATCTATCTCTATGGCGCGATATACAACAGGTATATCATCATAAACCTCCTAAGAGATTTTTGTGCCAAGCTTCTCTTCCAATTTGTGGTGTGCCGATTTGAATTTTCCCTACAAATTGGTGGGACCTACAGTTTTTTGCCGACTCCGAACGGCATCTACAAAGGAGACGAATTTTTGCTGAGAAGCCTGTCATGGCAGAAATATACTCGGAGAGTTTGCCAAACCACTGCCGAGGGGCGACCCCGTTTTGAAAAACTTTTTTCAAATCACTTTTGATGTTACCTGTACCAGGGCTCGAACCATGGACCTTCGGTGTGGTAGGCCGGCAACACTACCTTCACACCACGGCGGCCGCCATGTACCTTTGTGCTCTAAGAATAACTACCGATACATCAATTGGTACACGCTTTAGATGTTATTCTAAACTGAAGGAAGTATCGGGGTCTATCAGCTATTTCGGCGGAACTGAAGGCGGAGAATAATTATATTAGAGTTGTGTGATCTCTATCGACTTTATCGAAATTCACTGCCAAATTCCGATTAAATCGATTGAATTCTTTCATGATTTATAACATTTCCCCCGTCGGCACTGCCGTCGGAATAGCTGATAGACCCCAATATTTCCGAAATAATATGCGCTTTGATATCGCATTCGAACGACCTCTATCAAAGCATTGAATTCACACTAGGAGTATGCCGAACATTATCTTTGATGAGTATTCGCATGAAGAGGAACTGAAGTCTTCGAATGCAAATGAGTCAAGAAGTGTACTCTCTTTACTTCGATTCTCGATTATCAATTTGTGATTGTGTGATGTGTGTGTTACTATCATATTATACATACATTTTAACATTAAGTTCTGCCAATAACTGTCGACTATCTATATTCCTTTTCTTGAGCTAAAACCTGCAACAACCATTGAAATATGCAAGGTCCTTTAAAAATTGCTGCTTGTTACCAAAAACTGACCCTAAAAAACCCTGTTTTATTTTCCTTATTTTACTTAAACTTGGAATTTATGATCTTATTCTATTTTTTCCACTTTCGTGGGTTGATATCTCGCGCCAAATACGTTGATGCTAAAATATTCGTAAACTCACTCGCGACATCGAATGCTGTTTTCCACTCAGCGCTTATCAGTCGCAGCAAAGAACTGATTATTGCATGCCATCGTATGCAAGAGTGTTGTCGGCCAATGTGATGTGGCCAGTAAGCCGTTAGTGATGTAAACAAAAGAGAAACCGGGTGCTTTAAGAAGAAAGCGGTTACAGCATTGCATGCCACAGAACTACGAACTATACACAATAGACCACGCCCTTTATGCGCGAATTCAGAGTTGGATCAAATCGGTAAATGAAAGTTGGTATTATTTCAGGTAGAGATATATGCAATACAATTTGAGGTAGATGAGTTTTTCGCTTTTTTCCTTGAAACAACTCTACGTCGAACAACCAGGTATCACTATTGAATTTTTTCTAACACTTTAGGAGCCAAGCCAATTCCAAGCTCTTGAAATAGTACTTCATGGGTAGTCCTACTTCGAAGACCTATAAAATGTATGGTTTAAAGAGAACATCCGTAACTGCGACAGTGCACAGTTAGGAACAAGCGCTTGATTGTCTGAAATGAGCTTCACTCAATGAGCTTAATCAGAGACGTCAATGAGCTTACACAGAGACGACCTAAGTGTTCTTGCTGGGTACTAGAAAAGACACTCCCTCATATCGGGACTTCCTAAAGTCAAAACTCAAAAAACAATTTCATTTGTGCAGTTATTTAATCGAAATTTAGATCAAATATACCCGAACTCACTTTGTAATAGAACTCTATGCAACCGGTTACTTAAGTCCTACCCTGTACCCTAAGCGGCTACAACCACCCCACCAATATCAACGTAAAACTGCACGCGCGCTGTCTTATCAACATCAGCCGACCCGTCACACTGGACACAAGCAGATAACTAAGTACTACAGTTGAGCTGCGTCAGGAGGTATTTAGTAGTTTGATATTGTAGCCCTACCATTAGTGCCTCCTGCAAACTGCGCTATATACTTACTTAAGCTACAACAACAATAACACCAACAACTAAAATATATATTTTACAATGCGAATAAGAATAGTTTATAACGTCAGCGGATGGCAATGGAAATGCAACACACCGGTGCTGTGCTCAGCTTCTTCTCAACTTGTCAGCAACACCTTTTCGAGAGGCGCACATTCGCTGCTCTGGCTTTCGACGCTTCTTTCCGCGCACTATCAGTTGCCTTTATCTTTTACGCGTTGCTGTAATTTTGCATTAATTCGCGTTGTCTTGTTGCTGGCATGCGCTTATCACTTTGCTATTGCTGCTGCTGATGCTGCTGTAGCGTTTGTAGCGGTTGCTGTTGCAAGTTGTTGTTCTTGTAAAATGAAACTATCTCGTTTTTCTTTGGCGTCATCATCATCTTTATCGTTTTGCTTATTTTTAGTGCAGCGCTTCGTTTCGTTTTTTGTAGGTGTTAACTTGGGTGCTTTTAGTCCAATCTTGTTCGCGCCCTTCATCGGCTTCATCGTCCTCATCACCTCCTGGGACTGTTGTCTAATCTGGAAGTCACATCAGCCCTCTTATGGTGTGCGCAGTAGACACGTACTTTCGCCTTGTTGTGATATTATTTTGTTGCTTGGTTTTGTATATCATTAACATGCACAATTACACTCACACACACACACGTATACATATAGGTTCGCACACATGGTCATGTCTGTGCATAAAATGAAATAGCACTTATCTTGTCGCATGCGGTTACGTGCTCTTTTTTGGCCATCATATCAACCAAGTTTATTGGATATCTATTACCGCAGACACATTTAAGTCCAATTACAACGTTGCTCTGTGGTGGGAAGCTAATGTTATGGATTTCTTTAGAAATATCAAAAAAGGGCTTAAAAAAATACAAAAATGGGACAGAGAAAATTCGCATGTGAAAGAAAGTGCCACAAATTGTATGACTTTATTTGAGAAATTCACAGTCGCGGGAAGCTAATTTCTACTATTAATGGTTACTTTGAAATTATTTAGATCTTAAGTAACTTTACCGGTATTGAGCATGTCGTGATTACTAGCAAGCCTACTTTAATGATTTCAAAACTTGAGAGTAACACATGACAATAGCGGCGACTAACTCATGTTACTAAAATGCAACTTTAAAGTTGCACCTACTTTTAGTTATAAATACATAATCAAAGAAATATATGATAACAAAATAAGTTGCAACATAAAGCAGGCAACAAGTTAAAGAGAGTGACTTGTGCGTAAAATTACCTCAAAGTCGCAGTTACCACGCTGCCACGTAACCATAACGTCAATGGGACGTTGTCGTATATCTCTAGGAATATCACTTGAACGGTAACTAACACACGATTCCCCTTTTTGGTTGAAAGCAGGTAATAGATATGTGCCCGTGACTAGTGGCTCTACACTTTAAAGTCACAACATTGGCCACATCTCCGCTTGAGCGACTGTCTCTGCTAGTTGGAGCGTAAGTGGGGTGCACAATGGCTTTTCAAAAAAGTTTTAACTAAAGTCCAAAAGTAAGTGGGAGATCAACTCGATTTGCTGACAGAGAGTTGCTCAAGTGCATGGCTCATTTAGCTCCTTCCGGTACTATCTCGATTGGAGCGGGCACCTACCGATACGAAAATTATGTTCATTACACAACTTCTAAAACCATATGGCGAAGAAGCATGGACGACAATAACCGTGATAAAGGGAACTCTAGAATAGCTAAGTTGGCCTTCACATATCGATATAAATTTTATGATGAGCTGAGCTTCACAAAGATGTCGTCAAAGAAATGCCAGTTTTCTGGCTAGGACATGTCATGGGACTTTTTTAATACAATATTAGAGAGTACTCCTATCGGCACCCGAAGGAAATAAAAGAGGACGACAACATAAACAAAAGCTGATGTGTAAGAACTTAAAATCTCTAGGCATCGTATGGAGATTACGATCTTACCTGTCAATATTAGTAGTTTCCAAGGATGATAACTTTTTTGAGAAGAAAATATTTTTTGGCGTAAATGCTGTAAAATTATTTTGCTGAAACTAGAAGAAGGAGCTCCTAGGATTACGATCAACTCATTGAAAATAATTTGAGAAATTGGAGTAAGTTCTAAAAAGCTTGCAAGGAGCTTTTTCTTGAGCTGAAAGAATATTATTTCTGAACTGCAACGGACGAGGTTTCATATAGAAGCAATATTTGCACGGAAGGGTTGCAGTTTGAAACTTGTGATGTTGTTGTAGTGGCAGTACTAAGCGCAAGTGAGTCGGCGCAAAGATTCAAAGCATGGGACATGACGAAGCAAACAAAGTTATACTGAATTTTGCAAACTCTCTTTAAGATGCTGAACAGCAAATTGCATGCAACATGATGTTGTTGTTAAAGTAAACGTGGCTGTCAACTGAAGGGTAACTAACTGAAATATTGCACTTGGCAATAAAAATGGATGATGACTTTGTCTGTGCATACATACAAACTTACATATATAGCCCTAGCTATAACTCTAAGCAATGGCACAAGTGCCATTAATTCTCGTACGATGACTTCGCCAATCATTTAAGCGGGTACAATAAATGACCTAGCATATGAGGCTTGCTGCTGCTTTACCTAAACCGACACCTGCCCCACTGCTTTTGCAATATTCTTAAGCCGTTTGTAAATGAGTTTTTTTATAGTTGTTGCTTAAAACAAAATAGCACACTTCTTTTGTAACCAAGTTGCAAAAGAAAGTATGGTAGAATACTTCATTTGAGACTTGATTCATTGCTCTATGATGCAGACAAAGGCGCACATGCATTAGTGCTGGCTGTTTTTCTTTTCTGGTGAAGAATTTATGTACAGCCGTGTTCAATATAACAGCATAACAAATAACACGGAAGTGTTGATATGCATAAAAGCCCTTCTGTATCTAAAACTGTTCTATGAACGCGCCTAAAAATATTTCCACTTTCCTTGAGTTGACATATAAAATATATGTACCAAAGAATGTATAAAAGGAATAAGCAAATGGCACATTAGAGGAAAAATGCATCGTGATGCTACAGGGCATCATAGCTTAGTTGTTAGAGTACTCTAACAGCGGCTTTGGTGCAGACACTTGGGTTCATATCTCAGTGTCCGAGAAGGGGTCTGATGAGAAGTTGGGCACTTCGAAACATGTCATCCCATACCATCGCTGTGCATAACGTTGTAATTTTTCCTCTAATATCAATTAACAAACAAACATAAAAATTCGAGCTTTGCTCCAACAACAATCACCATTAAAATGGATATCGTTTAACTAAATGAGAAGAAGCTGTGTTTTTAATTATTTTCACTTAAAATATAGCTCATTCCGTAACAGAAACCATATAAAAAGATATTATAGAGTTTACGCAAAGTTCATGAAAGTTAATTAACTTTAAAAAATGGCCATCAAAATCTTCAAATTTTTTCGAAGAATTTCTAAACTATTTTTGGGTAAGCTGTTTTGTAAACCAATTAATTTTAGTATACATTGTGCAAGTTAGAACTTGTTCAAAAATGTCCCTGAATTTTCAGAATTTTTTTCATACAACGTATGAGTGATTTCTTCCGTTTAACGCATGAAGAAAAATTTATTTTGTATGGAAAAAAATATTCAGCATCTTTGACAAAAAAATTCTAAAAATTCAGGTTAAATTTTGAGGTACTTCTAACCTCTTCATTATTATGCTAAAATTGATTGAGCTATAAAACTCCGTACTCCAAAATTTTTTTAAAATTCTGACCAAAAGAATTGAAATGTTGATATTAATTTTTAAAAGTTTAATTAACTTTCCTTTGTATAAACTTTAAAATTTCTTTTTATGAGGTTTCTGTTACGGAATTAGCTATATTTTAAATTAAAATTTTTAAAATCACAGCTTCTTTTTATTTCGTCCAACGATATTCAAACTAATTTCACTACTATTATATTGAACACAACTGTATATGCTATAGTCAAATTTCATACAAGCTAAACATTGCTTTTGCAACTTGTTTACAAAAAAATGCCTGAAACAAAAACAGAAAATATTACTGAGCCCTTTCCTTGCATTTAATTAGTGTATCTGCAATCTACGAATGGAAAAATTGGTGAATGGCTGAATGTTGGAATTGTTTGTTGCCTGTTGCTTTTATAGAGATTAGTGCAAGAATTTTAATTGCTATGGCAACACTTTCTATGAAACATTGAAGGATTGCAGGGATTGATAAAATTCTGTAATGTCTTCAGACACAATTGGGTAGTTGGAGCAAAGAGGATTTAACTGAATTTACACACGGGTGCTGGTAATAAGGCACATAAAATGATTTGGAGAGTGGGAGGTATATAACAACAGATGAAAATATATGCATGTATACGAGTATGTAAGATATGGCTGAGCAGAGAGACGGTGTAGCATTTGTAGCGTGCAATATCCGCAAACTTTATTTATTATTGACCACCATGTTGCAGGGCAGTTGGTTAGTATTTGCAAGATGTTCACACAATAAAATGCAAAAGCTTTCAACCAAGTTACTATAGTATGGATTTATATAGCTATTTTATTTAATTTGATTTACAAGTAATATAGGAGTTAAGTATTTAGAAAATGTTGCATATTTTATAGCGTACTCGCATAGTAAAATAGCTCATATTTAATTCATTACTTCGTGAAACGTGGTAGCCTCGTTTGCCTGCAAGCCACCACCGTTAAAAGTAATTAATTGTAGAAAAAGTTTTGGAAACACTATCTAGTGTAATGGTTTTCTGGAAGTAAGCAGATTCCTGGAAACACCAAAAGGACTACAAAAGAAACGAGTTTTCCTAAAAGTGCTCGAAATACAAGTAACGAGTTAAGGCAGATATGCGATTTCTATAGTTGAGAGAGCCACTTGTCGCGCAATTTGTCTCTTTTTAAGCTACGCATTGTTATAGCAGGGTGCATAAAGCAGAATGCTAACTAGTCGCTGTTTATAACGGATCCCAAAAAAAGAAATACATACCAGGAGAGGCACTGGTTTCTAACAAGTCACTGGGTCGAAAAAAATCTCTGATGCCTCATAACAATTAAGTCACTGACAAAAAATCACAGGTTCGAAACAATTCCCTTAAAAAAGCGCTGATTTAAAAAAGCCATTGCTTTCAAAAAAGTTAGTTAAACAAAGCCACTTGCAATAACAAAAAAGTCACTGGTTCCAAAATCAGCTCTGATAACCTCGTTATAAAGAAGTCACTGACAAACTATGACTACCTCCGAGAATACCACTTAAATTGATACTCGTCAAAAAAAGTCACTACCGAAAAAGTCATTTCCAAAAAGTTGAGAGACAAAAGTCACTTGTTCCAAAATAACCTCAAAGAAGCCAATGACAAACTATCACTGTCACCGAAAATAACACTTAAAGTTGACACTGCTCTAAAAACGTAACCGGTTGCAAATAGCGTTTTTTTTTCAGAACCTTCGACTATGTTTTACCGGTGATTGTCAGTAAATTGATTTAATGCTATTGTCGGCGCATACTCACTCGTGTTAAGAGCTGGAGCAAAAATAAGAGCTACAAAAAAGCAAAGCCTTTAACATCCCTCATGGCTTGAGTAGACCTAGTAGTTGTGTCATTTGCCATTTAACTGAGAGTATTCGTGTAGGGTTATTTATTTTAAAATGTAAACATACAGTTTTTATACAGGCTCAGGTTTTGTCTCAGGAATTTGCTGCTTCTTTGTTTCTTCTTTATATTTGTTTGTACTTAAAGTAATATTTATTTTACGATTTTCTGCTACATAAGATAATATTTAAGCGTGCGAAAAATAAACACTTCTTGCGGTCTTCTAAAAACCAGACTATTATTATTATTATTATTATTTATTCAGACTTAAAATAAATTTTAAGATTAACATTTAAAGAAAAGAGCAAAAAAAAAAAAAACCAGACTAGAAACTTTGGAGACAAGAAAAAAAATACTCAAAATCAAAGCAAAAATATAAACCCAATTGAAAATGCATATTTTTCACTGATCGCCTCCTTGGCTCAGAGTACTCCTTAGGTTCAATTAAAATAAATACGAAATTGTTTCGAGTGAAAGTATTTCATTTGGTGCCCTGATAAGAAAGTGTGTTAATTTTACAGCAGTTATACTTTTTTTTAATTTTTTTGATAATTTAATTAATTATTAGTAAAAGGAATTTCTTTATAAACTAATATGCTGTTGAATAAGCTTTTTCCTAGAGGGTCTACTATAGGTTTATATGTATGTTTAAAAATATTTATGAGCATACTTTAATGTCTCTGTAGGCCACTTATGCATGTTGCATGTGACTTCTGAAGGACATAAAATAGCTAAAGATATGCAAACAAGTAAAAGCTTGAACAGACGGTAACTTAATGCGCATTAACTACCTGATAGCTACAGTATTTCGCTTCCTCCATACTACCTTTTGTCAATGTTGACGTGCGATCTGTTTAAGTGCTCTGTCGATTTGCATTAGTGTTGCCCTCTGTCCATCCCTTTAATTGATTGCCCAATAAGACGTGCAAACCGACACGCAATGCCAATTAATGGGCGAGAAAAACGGTAAAACTAAACTGCAAAATAAAGGGAAATAATTCAAAAATACAAAAAGTTCAACAAAGAAAAACATATTTACAACTATAAATTGCGAAAACAAGCAAAAATAGCTTGAACTAAGTAACACAACAAAGTTCATAATTTTTTCTCGTGTGACATACAGCGCTGGGTTGGTCAAATATTGTGGCGCGCTAGTAGCAGAAGTTAAACGCTATGACGGTCTAACCATACAATGCGTGTTATGCTGCCCACAGACCTACAACAATACTTACTCACTATCTTATGTGTAGAGTGGAGCGTATGTCTGTCTCTAAAAAAATTTAGACGTCAATGTCAACCTGTGACGGGGCCTCGAGTATTGGTGGCAGTCGAACTAAATAAATAACGCCGAGTAGTGGGCAGACAGACAGCTATAAAGAGTGTACAAGAGACAAAAAAAACGAGTAAGCTGTATGGAAAAACCTACCTTTTTCAAGAATTTAAAATAACTTAGCGATTTCGTCTACGGTTTAAGTTTTGTGCTTAAAAATTAAAATCGATTGAAGAAAATAGTCCACTTTGTTGATTTTTTATACTAAATATTCTTATTCGTTATATTAGTAAAAATATATTATGAATAACTATTTCAAGTGGAAATCATTTTAATTAATAACCAAATGGACGATTTATGTTTTAAAAAAACTTCAAGCGCTCTAATTTAGGATTACACAAAAAAAAAAAGAGATAGTTATCTACTGTATAACATTTGACTAAATTGAAAATAACCTGCGTGTAGTGCGTGATAAAAGTTGACTTCTTTCGGGATAGTTTCAGTATCACTTCGAGATTGTTTTCGGGACCATTTTGGAATATTTTTGTAATCATTTCGTTGCGCAAAGGAAATGATCTAAAACAATTGAAAATGATACTGTAAAAATCACGAAATGATACAGAAAAAGTTCCAAAATAGTCCCGAAAACAATTCCGAGATTATAATGAAAAAGTCCAGTTATGATCCCCAAAAAGTCCCGAAACCACCCGAACCTGGTCTAATTCTGCTTATTCAAGTAATCCTCAAATGATAAATAAAAAGTCTCGAAATGATCCAGAAAAAGTTCCGAATTAGTCCCGGAAACAATCCGAAACTATCATGAAAAAGCCCCGAAATTATTCCCAAAAAGAACCGTAAGAGATGGCTATAATACAACTTTTTGCCAACAAATTGACAGTCTTCTTTACTATTAGAAAATAAGAAATGTAAATAACTAAGATAGTAAACCATTTTTTTTCGTCACCTCTTAGCGACTTCTGAATAAAATAACAAATTAATTTTTGTTTCGTCGAAATTTGAAATTTCATTTGTAAATCAATTATGAACTTGTCGCTGGTAAAATAGCAACCAAAGTTTTTTTTGGGCAGGTAGTAATTAGCAGCGGTTATTGTGATTTAGGGATTTTTTGTTGTTTTTTCAAAATGAGTTAACGTTCACGATTTCGGTTTTATAAATAAAACAGTTTCAAATAGCTACGATATTGGTCTGATACCTTGATTTACTCCTTGAGTAACACGCATTACGACTTTGAATTATTTTGTCAGCGCCATCCCAGCCGCACTTCTGCAAACACTAGGTATGTAGCTAGTTTCTTGCCCCATGCTCCCTCTCATTGCCCCTGAAATCGCTGCGCTTCATTGCTCTTTGTGTTTCTTTTTTAGTTTTATTGCACTTAATTTGCTCTTTGTTATATCAATTTTTGTTATTGTTGCACATTTAGTGCCTGCTTGACTTTTGCGCATGCGCAACGCACATATCGTGTAGTATGGCGTGCTTGACTTCTTGACTGGTTTCTTATGGGTTTGCTTGCTGGCGCGTGTTTATTTTGTTTATGTCTGAAATTTAAAATTTCAATGTTTGTACAAGCAAAAACTGTCATGTAAACAATTTTCGTTGGCACCAGCAACCGTACGTGGGGTGTGGATAAAACAACACGAATAAAAACAACAACTAAAGTGAAAATAAACAAATGAAAAAGAAGAAAACACTTACAGTAAGTGAACATTGAAGATTGTGCGCGCGCCTATAATTTTAAATTTGAGGATTTAACCCTTGAATTAGTATCAAGCAAAAATCTACCTTCAATAATTTTCAACCAAATAATAACCGTTATTTTTCGTAAGCATTTAGCGACTTATGTATGAATAAAATAACAAAATTAATTTTTTTATTTAAATTTGCTTTCAAAATAAAATGTGAACTAAGATTGTGACCAAAATTGCAAACGCTTCTATTTTTCCCAGCTTCCTTATTTTGCTTTTTTTTTTTTAGTGAGCAGAACAAATTGTATCTAGCATCGAAAAAACTTAAGCCGAGATTCTTATTCTACTACCTCAATCCGGTAGTTATACATTTTATTTCAAAGCAACACACAAATTGAAAACCCCTTAACTCCAATCAAAAAAGTTCAAATTGTAGTTCTGCATAGTCTTTCATACCCACTGCACCACACATGGTTTAACCAACTCGAAAGCATTCGCCCGGAAATTATGTATCAAATAAACGGTGGACAAAATAAAAACAACAAACAGCGCGTCAAGTTCAGCTGCAATTTGCGTGCAGCAACAAAACAATTTTGTATGAAAACAAACGAAAAAATTAAAAAAAAATTACAAGAAATTAAAAAAAAAAAACAAGTAAGGAAAGGGCTGTCTTCGACTTTGCCGAAGACTTTATACCTTTCATGAATATGCATCACAGTTTTAAGTGTCCGATCCTTACTCACAGTTAGTACAAACTCTGCAAAACTGTTAATTTAGAGATACATAGCCCAAACCCCATTTATCGGAACAATCGATTGTATGGGAGCTATATGTTAATATTTCCGATTTGGCTGATTTTCACTACGCACATTACATATTTAATATGTACCAAACCTGCAAAGTTTTATGTTCCTAGCTTTTTAATTGCAGAATGTGTAGCCCAACACCCATTTATCGAAACTATCGATTGTATGGATGCTATGCGATGTATTGCTCCGATCTTGCTAAATCCGACGAATGATTAATCTCATGCAAAATGGCGGCTCCTTACCAAATTTCATCTAGATATCCTAAAAACTGAGGGACTAGTTTACCCTGATCATTTCGGTATACTTATTGGTAGGTCTATCTCTTCTTCTTCTCATACTTACAAACATCGGACCAAAGTTATAATACCATTTCATGTTCATTAAAGGTATAAAAATCAATCTGTCTTCATTTGAGGTTTAGAAATCAAGCAGCAGCGCTTCAGCTATACAATCACAATAACAATCAGTTGCCACTTCAACTATAACGCCTGCTTGCAATGGATCCGCTTGATATTCAGGTGTTTTGCGTGTTGCTGCAGTGGCCAAATGGGACAACAATAACAACAAAGCGTGATGGGTCAGTGACACAGTGCGCCTCATACACTATTTTACTGTACTTGCCACCACGCATGCGTGCCAGACCAATGTAGCGTGTGGCATGTGGCATAGTGTGCATGTGGCATAGTGTGCATGTGCCGGTGATAAATTGCATGTTTACTCAGAGATATATATATTTTTTTTAATTTTACTGATTCGCTCATATTTTTTGTTGCATGAAATTTATCAGCCAGGCACAATGCCTGCTCATCAAGTTCGATTTTTGAAGTGTTGAACTTGAGCAAAGAATCCTTGAGAAGTTAGCGATAATTTTGCAAGTGTCAACGAGTGGTTTTAAATAAGATATAAGAATGTACAGGAGGAACGAGAAGAAGAACAGAGAAAACTTAAGTAAAAAATTTTTAGTTCTAATTGATGTTTATTTGAAGTTTAATTTCGCTGTTGGATTAGTGATGATAGATGAGCGTTGTAGTGTGGCTAGTTAGGAATGGAGAATGAAGGATAACAGTAGGAAGCGGATGGGAAATGGGAAAGTGAGCTTTAGGGAGGAACTGGGCGATACAAGGAGATGTTGAACAAGAAAATTTGACAACTATAGAGAGTCAGAGAGCGAGACATGGAAACCGTACTAAAATTTAGGACGGATTCTGAAAATTTTGTTTAAACCTAATTAAAAAACAGTTTTTTGCGATGTGAAGTTAAATTATGAATTGAAGGGTGGAGAATAGTGGATGGTTAGGGAAAGAAGGAATCGGAATATTGAAATAAAAAATGGACGAAAGTAAGGAGCGATACGAAAAGGTAAATCGAAAAAAATAAGAAAAAAAATTTTGCCCTAGAGATGAGAGCAGATAACGTTGCTGTGAGAGAAGAGATGGAAAAGAAAAGAAGTTCCCTAAGCTGAGTATCTGATAAACAAGAAGAATAGAAAAAGTAGTGGACGAAGTTTTGGATCTTTCATATTCAAACTCTCAACACTTTCATATAATTTCTCCATTTGATATCAGATCCTTCCATCTTCAAAGCCAGGCTCTGGATACTGCATTAGACTAAGCTATATCCTGAGGGATATCTAATGTATATGAAATGTTCTTTTGCTAGCCTACTTAATCAAACTCTTCTAACACTACTCTCGTTTTATTACCAACACTTCGAAACGGTATCTTCCTGGGCCAAGACAAAGAGCATACACCAACTGTTCTAACACCTGTCGATTAGTAATGTTTCCCTACTGCCTTCATAACGCCAATGCGACGTTGTTCACGCCTTTATTTTAATCTAGTTAGTCAAACCAATGTTGATGAGTTCTAGGAACAAATAGGTATATCTAGATATTTTGTGACATTCGCTTGGACTGTAAAAGACTACGAAGCAAACTCTGAGAGACTACGAAGCAACACAAGCAGCTGGCCTCGTTAAAACGCCTCCATCTACCTAAATATTTACTACACAAACACATTTTCCGCCAACCACAATGAAATACATGTATTGATAGCTTCTTGATGAATGCGTATCCTTTCATTAACTCATTTTTTATTATCCTTATTGCCACCGTAAGATTTTGAATATATGTATCATTTTTATTTTTATTTTGCTCTGAGCGCCTTTTTATCTACTTGTCGGCATAGTTTTTTATGTTCGCCTGTCTGCTGCTTTAAGTACGCCTCTAAAAAACCCAAAAATTTCAAGCAACGAGTAGCTATAAAATTTGTAACAGCCTACTAGTTGTCCAATTTTGGGCGGTCAATGAGTTGGACGTGCTGGCAAAGCAAGTTCGTCTGAGTTGCCAGAAATGTCCATGGTTAGTTATAAATATTGAAAATTTATGAACACTATAAACAAAACTGATTTCTGTTCAATGTCGCATTTAAAAATTGTATTTGTTTGTGCTTGTACTTGATTTTATTCGTTTGTTTGTTGACGTTCTCGTATTGTTGAAAATAGTTTTGCGAAATCGTAAATTGGCGCATCTTATGGTTGCCATATGTTT
Organism: Merzomyia westermanni; assembly: GCA_949987695.1. Lineage (NCBI taxonomy): Eukaryota > Metazoa > Arthropoda > Insecta > Diptera > Tephritidae > Merzomyia > Merzomyia westermanni. The sequence goes on along the minus strand of OX465293.1, from coordinate 14,770,669 downwards.
TTGTTTTTCGTGTTTTTTATCGCTCGCAAGTCTTGCTTTTGATGTACATACATGTTTTGTGTTTGTTTATCATTGAAAACCTTCACTAAGTATTGGGGGCAATAAATTTCGTCTTTTAATTATCCAGTAGTTTTTCGGTTTATGGGTATATCTTGTTGACATATGTTGACAAGCGCAACAATAATAAAATCAGCAAATAGCTCTTTGGTTTTCTTTATTTGTTTTTGAAGTTAGTTTACTATACGAAGTCGAGATTTAAGTGCAGCATTTGTGTAGTTCTTGTTGGATAATTTTAGCTGTTAAACTTTGAAAACAGCTTTGGAAGTGAATGGTTATTTGCAAATATGGAAATGATTTTCGTTTTATAACTTTGATACTGAATTTAATAGCGCCAGCTCATTTTAGAATTCTGTACGTTTTGTATACTAAACCTAATGTTAGGTACAGGTTTGAACGACACGCCAAAACTAAACTAGGGATGTAAAAAAACATCGATGTATCGGCAAAATCGATTTTAAGGACTTCAAAAATCGATATTCATGTATATTTATATGTCTACGCTATTTGGTAAAAATACTAATGTTTCCAATTCCATCATTTTATTCTGCCCGAAAATGGTTCCTTGGACCGAAACACGTCTTTTGACATGTCTTATCTCTTGACAGATATTGAAGCGTTTAAGGAGTTGACATAGGATATAAAGAAGTACCGAAAGTCTTAAAAAAAACGTCGATGTTTTATAACAATGCACCGAACTAATACCTCTACAATTTTACTAAACAACGATTCTTCAAACATCGATATTTTCATTGCAATTTACAACCCTAAGATAAACATAGTTTATAGTCTATTTAATAGCAGCCAATTCAGAGAGGTTATGATTCAGAAATCAGAGTTATACTTAAATTCTATTACCTTTGGATCCGTTTAATTTTTATGGGTATGTACTTAATACTACTTTTCTGTGTTTTTCTTTAAATACTTAACAGTTTATTTAACCGAAGCATGTACATTAGACAGGGCCAAATAAAAACAAGTAAGGGAAGGGCTGTCTTCGACTTTGCCGAAGACTTTATACCTTTCATGAATACGCATCACGGTTTTAAGTGTCCGATCCTTGCTCACAATTAGTAAAAACTCTGCAAAATTGATAATTTAAAGATACATAGCCCAAACCCCATTTATCTCAAAAACTGAGTGCCTAGTTTGCATACAAACAGACAGACGGACAGACATACATGGCTAAATCGACTCAGATATCTCTTCTTCTTCTCATACTTACAAACATCGGACCAAAGTTATAATACCATTTCATGTTCATGAAAGGTATAAACAATTCAATAGCATAATAAAAATTCCAAGAAACGCTCAACTTATCACTATGCACAATCCACACCACAACTAATCGATAATTCTTTTCATTTAAAAAAAAATCCAATTATTACGCCTAAAAAATATTAAATAAAAGAAATTGTCTCCCCCCAGAATTGTGAAAAAACTATGTCAATTGCACCTATAAAGCATGCAGCAGAGCGTCAAAGTCAGCGACAATCCAAAAATGTGCTTTACACATGTTCGTTCTGTTATAGATCCAAATCATATATGAAATTAAACTTAAAATTTGTATGCTTTTCAAAATTAATTCAGCGCATATGCTAATGCGTGCGTGCTTTCTATAATTCAGCTAATGCACTTTGGTCTTCGGTTCGGAGGCAATTTCAACGCCATCGAATTTTTATTTATGTTCTAAAAACGTTTTGTGCCACATTGGACGCACTGGGATTCGATTTCACACGATGTCTGTGCATGTAGGGGATAGAAGTTTTGAAATAAATGTGTTCTATTGCCCACATGTTGGCGCCGCCTGGCACTCACAATCGGGCAAGTGCAAGTGTTAATCGATAAGCATTTCTGTAGCAATATTTTAGATTAAGTTGAAAATTATTAATACTTTTTTTTTTTTCATTTTACAATTGCAACATATTTATTGGATGAATACAAATCGCAGTGATTTGTTTTCCAAGTATTTTAGTTACATTTCCATGCCTAAGTAAATACATTTTTGCTTTGTTTGTATTGAATCTCGGGCGCATTAGACAAGCTGATAATGACAAGCAGATGCCCTTTGGCATTTTTGCTGTATTGAAAAGTATTTTCATTTAAATTATAGTTGAAAGAGTTGTTCAATAAATTTTAGAAGACTTTTAATATTTATTAGAAGCATTTGAAACAAGTAAGTAAACTATTATGAGAAAATATTTTTTTAAAATAATTTACGCATTTGCTTTGTTTCAGTTGAAATTGATTACTAATACTTAAGAAATTAAGTGGCTGCTAGCCACTTATGCAGTTTTATTTAAGGTCGTAATTAGTGATGACTGATATGAGTACATCCCATCCACCAGTTATTTCAGTTGTTAAAACATATGATCCCAAAGCTAGGTTGAGTAATTTATCATTCCATCAGAAGTCAAACCCAGAAGGTCGGGATTTGTAGAGAACATTTTTGGACTATGCAATTTCCTCGACCGCAAGTTTTTACCGCCGAAACTTTACCGGATGCTCATTCTGCAAAAGAAAAGTGCCGTCTACAGCATTTCGCAAAATATTCCATGTTCTTACAATAAGAACAGCAAACAAACAAACCTACAGAAATGCTTTTACAACAACCCTACCGCGTATTAAAATCTTAGGCCCTTTGAGAGTCGATTTCAGTGCTCATAAACACGAGCGGAGATTTTCTGTTGGACCATTAGAGTACAAGAAGTACAAAAGGTAGAACCACTCAATGCTACTAGTGGCCTTCTATTTGACATCAAAATTTGCATCTGTTTTCCAAAAGCGGAAAATTGGGTCCAAATTCCGTTATAATACTGTTCTGCAGTAGTTTTATTTGTCCGATATACGCAAATGATTTTGTATATATTTATGCCTCCAAATCTTGAAACAATCAACTATTTCGTAGGACTTGCTCTGGTTTGTAAGATAGAGGTCAAAAACCCCTTTTCCATAGGTTAAGCCAAGTATTGCACCAGGACTTTTTTCTGTCGATCCTATTAACACGATTTTACTGTTGTTTATAATATGTCACCTTACCGCTTTTATCAGTATATAAAGTTTTGACATATCTTGATAAATGTCAGACAAACTAAAAATAATGTCGAAAATAAAATTTTTTGGAAACAATTTTTATTTTTAATAACGATTTTTTATTTCGAAAGAAACGTCTGCTATTTCTGTTTTCAAAGGAATATATTTTTTTATATGCGGTTATGACTTTCTGTGAATTTCCAGAAAAAATTTTTTGTGTAATTTTTTTAAGTGATCTTGCCCTTCGAAAGATAAGAAAAGAATATCGACTTTTTAGTACAACGTCAAACCTTCGGAAAATAGAAAGAAGTAAACATTTCTCTTGCCTTTTCTTTGAATAGTAATTTTTTAAAACGACTCCTTTTGTAAAAAAAAAAAATTTTCATCTTTAATAACATTAATCGTAGTGCTTAGATTATTACCTCTTTATGCATTGCGTTAACCTTTTTTTATTGTAATTTATTGTAAGTCGAAAACAGATATCTAACATAAAAATATAAATTTATAGAAAACTGCAATAAAATATACTAAATTAAGCCAATAAATTTCTCACGAACATTTGTGGTTAACAATAGGCTCGCCACTAATCCTCATATTAGAAATGGGTGGATACCGTTTACAATGCTTTATTTAGAGCAACAAAAGCTTTTGAATGAAATTTTAAGTATAAGAAAACATTAATGCAAATTGCCGCCGCAGTTTATACAAGACAAAATTTTATTACTCATTAATTCCTACTAACAGCAACCGTTAAATAAAAATTGGAAATAAATTTATGAGCGCATCAAGAAGAAATGCCGCCCAGAAGTTCTTTTTCGAGTGTACCTGTATATGGAGACCGCTTTTGTGTTGTTGTTTTTGCCTTTCAAAATGTTGCGTCTAAACACACGCCCCAAAGAATTTAATAATGATTAGTGATATGTGTATATATGTATATAGATATAAGAAATTGATGAAAGCAAAGAATTTAAGCAATAAAAAGTGAGTGAAAAACAACTCAGCGTAGACTAAAAGACTCCGATTGAAAAAAAAGTGTTAGACAAAGGCCACAAAATAAATGAATTAAATGAATTAAGCAAAGCTGGTAATATTGTCATACAAAAATGCATATTTTAAAGATAACCCATATATGGATAAGCACTATGGACCACAATAAGTAGTTTAAGGCATCGAGCGTGTAACACTAACTTCAGTGTTCGGGCTAGACTTGTTAAAATTAGTAAATTAGTAATTAGTAATCAATTCATTAGAAGGCTTTTTTAATTAGTAATGGTTATTTTAAGTGTTTTTCAAAAAAAGGCTATTATTAATTGATGACGATTAGAAAAAATTAAAAAAAAAATATGAAAAAAAACAAAAATAATAAAAAAAAAAGCTGTTTTAATTACTTTTGATTACTTTTGATTTTTTTGATTATTTTCGGTTTTTTTTTTATTTTTTTGAGTATTGTTGATGTGTATATTTATGTGTTTCTACAACAACACTGAAAAAATCAAAAACAATCAAAAAAAAGGTATCAAAACTACTTTTTTTTTAATTCTTTTCAATTTTTTTTAATAATCGTAAAAAATCATGATTTTTTGTGATTATTTTTTTAATTAATTGGAAAATAATCATTTAAAATTTAAAGTAATTGGTAATCAATCATTAAACGGATTCTTAAGAAAATAATTAATCAAACCGGTAATCATTAGGATTAGTAATCATTATTTAACAGGTCTGGTACAGGCTTTGAAAAAAATGGTAAAGTTGCTAAAAAGTAGTAAAAGATTTGAGAAAAAATTTATAGATTTCGGTTACGTTTTTAATCAATGAAAATTTGGCTGTTTCTTTTGTTTAGATAGATTGGCTTTAGCTGCCATATCAGACTGGATTGCCAATAAGTAGGTTATTTAGTTGGTAGTTAGTAATAAGAATAACCTATTTAGTAGTCATGGCTTGGAAAAAAAAATGTCCAGCCTTCCCATTCATTATCGAGCATTATCATTAGTCGCGCCTAACTAAAGTCCTACGAAACTAGCAGCTTCAATAGGGTTGAACCAAAGAGGTATTCGAGCAGTTAACAAGTGTTTGGTGTCATGTGGGGAACCACCATATGCCACGAAAATTCGGTATGGCTGGGTTTAGTCTGGAAATGTAAGAGTTTAGCCTACTCCAGTACCCACCCTAGCTTCCATCTCGGTTCCTCTGAATCAACAGGTGGTGATGGTGCCTGTATAACAAAATACTCCTGGCGGCAGCTGACAAAAAATTATTATTGAAATGAGGTAGTTCTAAGGGAAACAAAAAATGTTTAAAAGGTTTTCTATTATCTAGGATGTCCCCACGAAAGATAAGTTTTTTTACAAACCCACTTTAATTGTAGAAGGCCGAGCGCTGACGGCCTAGCGACTGCTTTAATATTTGCCAAGAGGAGGCGGTCTAAAATGTGTAAAACCGATAAATTGTTGTCTGCCTCATATGCTTTATTTCATTTATATTCCAGTTGAATATTATGAGCTACCATTTTTTTTCCATTGAATGCTACCAATTTCCAATAAAACACTCATAAGTAAATTCACTATGAAAAGTTTACTTAAGTACCTCTGAGTGTAGTAATTCGAACAAGAAACTCTTCGCGCGGCATTGCACCTAAGAAAGCTTGTGATGTTTCAAAGCCAACCCCAAATATGAGCATAAAATTGTACCACCAACTGTGGTATTGTTGGCGTTTAGTATTTGTCAGAAGCAAACAAGAAGAAGAGTTACGTTGAGGTATATACATTGTGCGTTAGTTGTTGTTGCACTGCTGTTGCCATCAACGCATTTGTAAAAGCGACAGTTTCTGTGCGGGGATCCAATGCTAACGTTCAAGCACAGAAGCTTCAAATGTTAATTTGATGGTTACGCATACTTCAAGGTAGGCGGTCTGTGCTGAATTTGTGGCTTGTTTAAAAGTATTGAACTGATTTTAATAAAATTTTGTATCTACTTAAAACGTGGTCCAACTTAAATAATAGGAAAAATTTTCATCTTAATGCATTAAGGGGGTGTTATGTCACTCACTGTACTTATTAGTGTGAATTCGGTAAAGAATTAAATGAAATTAACCTCTAGCATATTCCGAAGAACTAGCAATAAGGGACATGGGAATAGTGTGCATAGGATAAATAGAAAAAAAGTTATGGGGCAGTACATGCCCTAATCTCTGAAAAGGGGGTATTGACCCCTATCAATCCTAAATCATTGTTTTATGATATGGAAGCATGAATTTATCCATAACCAATCTTATATATCACGAAAAACCCTTTGCCAATGTTATTGTTGTGAATGCTGGTTCCAGGTAGAAGATTGTTCGAGATTAAGGCTGCCAACGGTAGCGATTTAAAGCCAGACTAACGTACTTGCTGATAAGAAAATGCGCTCACTCTATGCCTGGTGGCAGCATACTTGGGTCGTTCGTTGTTAAATCGTCACATAGGTGGAATCAACCCATTCCGATTTGAATAAAATTTGATGAAGAGTTTCCTTTTATCATAAAACGAAGTGCTGCCAAAGAAAAATTTTTAAAAATTAAACAAATTTTATTTAAATAGTTATGCAATTTTAAAATTTGACATTTTTCCTGTTTTGTAAAGTTAATTTTTTCAATATTTGGGAAACTACCGAAGTAAAAATAAAATTGAGCGCTTTCAAATGGGAGAGGTATAAAAAACAAATATTGTGTAACAAAAATTTTAAAATTTCCAATTTTTTTTCACCTCTAAGTATCCTTCTCATTCGTTCACGAAGTACTGAGAAAAGAAACTCTACAAAACATGAAAAACCTCTTCTAAAAATTTCAGAATATCTTTAGTTATATAAGTGGTGTAATCCAAAAACATTATGTTCCAAAATTTAATGGTGAACTTTAATTTTAGCGATTTCGAAAATTTTCTAAAATTTTTTTTCCAAATATTTGTTTTTATTTTTATAACTCTAAAAGGTGTATTCTGTAACTAGTATCTAGTCACTAATAGAGACATTTTGTGGTCAATTTTAATTTTGATACAATTTGGTATTCAGTAAGCTGTCTCACATCTCTAGTCTCAAAAAAACTGTCATTAATTTGTCAGCTGGTTCTAGGCAGATCACAAACAGTAAAATATTTCGTTAAAAATTAAAGAAATTAAAAAAATAATAAATTTTAAGTGTAGAAACATTTATATATTTAGAAAAATAATATGTAACTAACAAAAAATAAAATAAAAAATAAAAATAATAAATTGTCCGCGTTCCTAGGCTCGAACCTGCATCGCTCACTTTGTACTAGAGACGCTTACTACCTGGGCTATCCCGATATCTATAGATTCACTGTCAATTGCTGTACTTGAGATGTATGCAAGTGTGTTTTCACCACATATCATTGGTGAACTTTTTGTGATTTTCTCTTACAGAATACCGAAGTCATCTGAAGTCACAAAAGTTGTCTCTATGAAAAATCTCAAATTAAGTGACTTGAGATGAGACAGACTTACAGAATACAGCTAAAAGTATCGCCAGAAAAACTTTGAAATTGCATAACTTTTGGAAAAAGAGTTTTACATTTTTTTCCTTTTTGCCCGAACTTTCTTTTATGATAAACCATAAAATTCACCAAATTTTATTCAAATCGGAAAGGGTCTATTTCAACTGCGTGATGATTTGCCATGGAAAGACCCGCTTTACAATGTCCCGAAACAACTATGGGTCTACTTTTTCTCTTTAGTTTTTTAAGTGCGAATTAGGAATATCTGCCCCTTTGCTGTGCTACGAGTATGAAACTGACAAATACTTTCAATGACCATTGCTCACACAATAAATCGCTAATCTGCCTCAACTACGAAATCAGCACGCTTTTAACGCCATAAAACAGTGATCATAGTTCAAATGAGCGTATGTAACTTGCTGTATATCCATATATTTTTGGAGATTTGCAGCAATAGAGTGTCTGGTTATTTTCATGTTCATTCGTATGTGTTGTTGCATGCCACATATATTTCGATACGCTGTCAGCTCAATACTAATGCAGAGATTTGCGTTAAATGCGCTTTTCACGATTTCCTTATTTCTAATATTTTTTGTTATTATGCATTACCACATACCTGTGTTTTGTAAGCCATTCACGTATGTATGTATTTGTTGGCATTGTTTTGGTTAACAACCGCAATGTTATGTTTATAAAAATAGCATTTGAATTATATAAAAGAATTGAATACTCTTTATTTTTTGTTTTTTGGGATTTTCCCCTTTCGACTTAGTTGTATTTCTTTGTGTTTGGAAATGTTGTTTGTGCCATTTGTTTACGCCTTAAAACCACAAATAACAGCTGCTCCCATTTCTAACGATTGCTGTTGATATTTCACTTTTTTACAAATACTTAAAAATTGTAGAATTTATGCAACGGCCGTGTCCGTTCTGAGTGATGGCAAATCTACGTGCTCGATCCGTTGCGTGTGGCATTATCTATTGCGTGAATCGCAATTGAAATCGACAAAGTGGATTTTAAAATGCAATCTGTACATATGTTGTGGTTTTTTGGTGATAGAAATGCTTAGTGACATACATAAATACATATAACTTGGCATTAACCCTTTGTGGGCTGATGTATGAGCGAATAATAAGTGGGTTGTATATTCAGCATGAGTAGGGGGATTTATTGCTTGATATATTTGATGCATCTCAATCAATTCATGAAAAGGTTTGTCCATTAGACATGCCACAAGCGAAGGACTCGGACTTGACTGCTGTTGGATGAAACTATTTATATAAAAGACATGCAAAGGTATGGTATGTGAATTGCGGGGACTTGTCTCTGGAGAGCCTCAAGTTGTTTAAGACAAAGAAAGTGTAAATGCACATATATAAAAGCGGTATCTCTTGCAAATTAGAGCTGCAAAACTAGCGATACATCGAGTATTCTGACTTATTTGCCGATATTTCGAATTTGCTTTCTTGATATCGAGTATTTTTTCCCCACTTTTTCAAAATATATTCTAGAGCAAGGTTAAGGACTTTTCTTTAAAAGATTTCATTTGGAGTTCAGAACAATTTTTTTTGTTCACCAGTGTATTGATGGTATATTTTTCTACAGATTTTATCTTAACTTTTCTCTCGAAAAGGGGCGAATGTTAAGAGGACCAGTTTTCCTGTCAAATATATTTTTACAATACATGCCGATGTATCGATTTTTTTTGTCCTTCAAGAGTTTTAAAATATATCTAAATAAAATGGAGTTGGGAAGTTTGAAACAGACCTGTTAAATAATGATTACTAATCGTAATAATTACCGGTTTGATAATTATTTTCCTGAGAATCTATTTTATGATTGATTGTCATTACTTTCAATTTGTAATAATTATTTTCGTATTAATTAAAAGAGAAATAAAAAAAAATTATGGTTTTTTCCGATTATTAAAAAAAACCAAAAATAATCATAAAAACGTTTTTTGATTACTTTCGATTTTTTTATACTTTTTTTTTTGATATCTTCAGTATTGTTGTAGAAGCACATCATCACAATCACACATCAACAATACTGAAAAAATCAAAAATAATCAAAAAAAAAAATCTAAAGTAGTAATTGCAACAAGTTTTTTTTTAAATTTTTTTTTTTTGACTTTTGTTGATTTTTTCTTAACTTTATATTTATTTTTTGTAATCATATTGAATTAATAATTGCCTTTTCTTGAAAAACAATCAAAATAATCATTACTAATTTAAAAAGCCGCCTAATTAATTGATTATCAATTACTAATCAAATTTAACAAGCCTGGTTCGGTATCGTACTGTTTAACCCGGCGCTACTTATAGCCAGTTCCTAACCAAATATTGACCCACTTGCTCACCTAAATCGATAAGAAAGAATAAAAGTCCTCAATGATAAATTCACTCTCTTCCGTAAGGAATAATATTTCAAGGATTTTTGTCTATAAAATCCACAAATTTTAGGCAGAAGCCTGGAAAATTTGTGTACGTAGAATACAATGCTGGTAATATCTCATATTTGTCCTATCTTGAGTTTGACCTTTCTCACTTATTGCCACATATATAAAAACGGAAATAACAGGAGCTTGTTTCCATATAATTTTTCGAGAAAATCGTTATTAAAAATAAAATTTTCTTTAAATTGTGATTTTTGACATAACAACTTTTCAACGACTTAAAAATTGTGTTGATGGGATAAACAGAAATAAAGTTACGGGGAAAGATATCCCTTAACGTATGTAAAAGGGGGTTTTGCCCCTATCTTAATAAACACAGAAAGATCTGTCTGATATTTTTTTCCAACCACCCTGCCTCAGTATCATTATGAAAAATATCGCAGACTTTACTTGCAAAAACTCTCTTTTTCAACGTACATTTTCAGCTAAAATGGGTCGTTTTGGAAGCAAAGTGCGTAAAGAAATGTAAGTGATATTCCACTCATTCGTAGATTCAAGAGACATTGAGACATATCCTTTAAATACGAATTTAGTTTGACTCATGCTCATTTCAAATTCATTTAAATTAAAATTTTACACATTTTCTAATATGCAATTCAAATCATGAAAAGGCACACGCCAATTTCCCTTGTCACCTTGACTTGTTAAAGCAAGACTCGCTGCACATTTGGTGAGCATTAATATTCTATTAGTTTAAGTATTTAGAATGTATGAAAACAACAAAATTACACCTTTCCAAATGGGACACTAGACATTATTAATAAAAGTCAAGACAAGTCAAGGGCAAACATTTGAGGCGAATATTTACGAACGCCATCAAACGCATGTCTCAGCCACAGATACAACAAAAGTGGATAGGTATGAATGTTTAAAATAACCAAAAGGATGTTGTAAATGTGGCATGAAAATTAAAATTTCACGAGGCCGCAAGCAAACGTAGCACAGCGCGTATAAATGCACTTATGATGAAAGAGAAGAAACAAAAACAAAAAAAAACAACGACGAAAACAGCACGCGTGTGGCTTGCAGCGCGTTAGTTAGGCAGTTTCGCGGAAGGACGTTGTTAAAGGTAAAAGGACGCGTGCGCGCTTGTTAGTAAGAGGCTTGAAAGTCAAATTAGAAATGAAATGATAGGTAATACTGTGGGTGAGAAAAGTTATTTGAGGCATGAAATTATTTTTAGCGTTTCCTATTAAATTAAATGTTTTTAACCTTGACGCGCTTTTGTTTAAGCGACTGTGGCACAACATGTCACAGGGCAAATGATAAAATTAACAAAGAGTCAGCAGGTTGTCATTTGGTTTGCTGTAGGGACAATGTTTATTTTTCTTGTATTGTGCTACTGATAACTTATATTTTCAAATGCACAAATATTGCAACTCAAAATATTACTTACCCATAAAGTAGATTGTCAGCGGAACATCTTTTGCCGACCTTCATCACTTGCCGACCTTCAGCTTTCAGGGTAAGGGTAACAAATAAATTTCCTCTCTTACTCGTAGTCGTGTATCCTCCCAGCAGTTAGTACACGTTTCAAGGGCGTGACAAATATTTTGTTTATTTAAAATGCAGCAACTTGCCACACTTATTTTTGGATTATTAGTATGCAATTTTTCATGCCTGTCCCCACAAGCTTAAAACACAGTGTTTTAACTGTTAGCCAGTTTGGCGCGTGGGGTTGCTCTTCATTTCATTGACCCATAAATTCATTACCTTAACTAGTTAGAATTTAGAAGCTGCAGGCGCACTTTTTCCGCACCAACTTCAATGGCATATACCAATACAAAGAAAGGGAGCAACTTGCCTTGTAAAAAACGATGGCGTATCAGAGTACTCCAATACATATCCTCATTCATATAAAAAAGGTGGTCCAATTTACATGGTGATGTCCTGTGATTGGATCACTTAATCCATCTCGGACTACCTTTTAATTTGCTCCTGAATACTCTATGGAGCGCCTACGTGACAGTACTTTCAAAATGCTGCCAAAAGATTACTCCATTGTGGTCGTCAAAAGTACACCTACTCTTCTCTCGCCTTGGTGTAGAATACTCTATGGAGTAATCCTGGAGGCGGAAGCAACATTATTGTATTATGTTCTTACACAGTGCATTATTATTACATGTTTTATTCGATTTTTTTGATAGGAAATTTCATGGAGATAATTTTTGCACTGGGGTCATTAGACCCCATGTACAAGCTCTGGAGTACACTTTGACCCCCAAGGAGACATTGCTAGAGAAGGCTGGCATTTTAAAAGGGACGAAGTATCAATCTTTTATAAGAACAATAACTAATTGAGAACAAAGCTGAAACTCTTAAATTTGTTTACCTCCCTAACTTTTAAGTCAAACCTCTTAAATTTGATTAGTAATTAGTAATCAATTAATTAGACTGCTTTTTTAATTGGTAGTTACTATTTTAATGGTTTTTCAGCAGAAGGCAATTATTTATTGGTTACGATTAGAAAAAATCAAAGAAACATAAAAAAAAATCGAAAGAAAAACAAAATAAAAACCAGAAAATTCAAAAATAATCAAAACTAATCAAAAAAGAAATGTTTAGATTATTTTGGATTTTTTTTATGATTATTTTCGATATTTTTCAGTATAGTAAATATACATAAAAATAATATACACATCAACAATACTGATAAAAAATAAAAAATTAAAAAAGAAACAAAAAATTCAAAAAATCTAAAATAATCAAAAAAAGTTGATTAGATTATTTTGGTTGTTTGATATTTTTCAGTATTGCAAATACACATCAAAAATAATATACAAATCAACAATACTGAAAAAAAATAAAAATAATCAAAAAAAAAACCACAAAAAATCTAAAATAATCAAAAAAAGTTGTTTTGATTACTTATGTTAATTTTAGATTATTTTTGATTTTTTTCAGTATTGTTGCTGTGGATATTTATGTGCTTCTATAACAATACTGAAAAAATCAAAAATAAAAAAAAAATTAAAAAAAATAATCAAAACTAATCAAAACCACTCTTTTTGATTATTTTAGATTTTTTTTAATAATCGTAAAAAATAATGATTTTTAGTGATTATTTTTTTAATTAATGAGAAAATAATCATTAAAAATTGGAAGTAATGGTAATCAATTATTAAATAAATTCTCAAGAAAATAACTGACAAAACCGGTAATCATTACGATTAGTAATCATTATTTAACAGGTCTGATTAAGATAGTACAAAAAATACTCAGATGTACTGTACTTGACTCTAAGTTTGATCTGCAAAAAGTATCAGTGCGAAGCCCCATTTCAAAAAAAAATACGATATATTTTCTATTGCGAAATTGCTATTGCACTGTGTTATCTATAGATAACAGTTCAAAAGTCCATATCCCATTAAATGCCCTCTAAAATATATACGTAATACAAGGTGGCGCAAAAGTAAGCTTCCGATGTTCAGCATATCGGTTGTGGCACGTGCAGTGTGTGCTGTTGCACCGTCTAGTTGGAACCACATGTTTTCCAATCCCAATTCATGAAGTTGCGGCAAAAAGAACTCGTTGATCATTGCTCTGTAGCGCTCACCATTCACAGTAACCGTTTGGCCCCGACCAATTATTGGTCAAATAAATAGTCAGCAATATTCCGCGTTCTGGAGCAGTGTAGCTTAACATTGTTTATTAACGTGTATTTCGCATGTGTTTACTACACAAATGTCAAAACAGAACTGACTTTAGGGGCCAATCGCAAAATTTATAGCATTTTCTGATAGGAGGATTACTTTTGCGCCACGCTGTACTTGCTTCCGTTGTAAAAAATTGTTGCGACTTCAGCAAGCAAATTGCACCTTTCAGTGTGCCACAGGAGCAGTCATAAATATTTACAATTAAACTGGATGTACTCATGTGGATACTTATGGGCGGCAATGCCACTAAATTTTCAATGAAGATACAAAAAACACACAGAAAGAATTCGCAGTGGAGGAGCTAGCCTGACAATGTAAGTGATGAGTTGACCAGCCAGCGCCTCGATTCAGAGAACAGTAGACTCACGATAGCTTATGATAACGAACGGCGACTGGCAGCTTAAATACATAGATAGCTTAGGTTAAATTATAAACAAAAGTAAGACGGACACACCTACACACACAACCCTTGAACAAACTCGAAATGCCTATGCAAAATATCGCTTCATAGGTAAATAGAACGAGCTACACAGTAGTGAGTTGCGTCTTCAAGAACTGCAACAGGGCATATGAAAGAAATGAAAATGTTGTTGCCAGCTTTGAGCACAACTTTTATAGGAGAAGACGCCACACGGCTGTTAAATACCCGCAAACCACAGTCGAGAATGGTTTGCTTGTCGTAGGCTTTCGTTGCCTTGCAGCTGCCGCTGACGACCACTTGTTACAACAGCAACAACCACTTGTAAGTCTACACGTTGACATAATAATTTTATACGATAAGCTCTAAGCGGATTTATGAATCGCCTTTTGTAAGCCGATTACATTTTTAGAGACTGGGTGAGAATGTCGCCAACAGAAGAAGCAGGACATTCACACTTCTCTGTGCTAATAAATTGTATAAAAAAGGTTTTGTATGCATTTTTATATGTGATATTTCTCTATTTTCCAGAAAAGTAGGATGTGTTCATTTTTACAACTTCACTCGGTCTGTATTTAAACTAGAGATGCAAGGGATGTGAATTTGTCGGAACAGAAATTTGGGAGTCAGAGAAATTTAGGAAAAATAAAAAACTATATAGCTATATACCCGCGTTATAGACGACACTTCTCGGCATTATAGATTTGAATTTTAGGAGTATCCATGTTTCTGGTTCCATAGGAAAATCCAATAGCGTTTTTGCTGCAGTGTGAATATTTTGTATTCTTAAGAACTTTTCGACCAACCAGTTAATTCTAAAATCAAATACAGTGTTTAAGTTAACAGCTTGATAGAAATATATACATAATTATAGCAAACAAAATTTCAAAACTAAGTTGAAAAAATTTTATGAAAAATAAGCTTTTTTCGCATGGTTATCTAAGGTTAAAATCCTACGTGTGAAAATGTCAAAAAATTTTAAAATTTTCTCTATTTCAAAAATTAATTAATGAGATTTTTTAAGTTTACGGGTTCAGGACCTCAAAATTTAAAAACTAAATATTTTGCTTTCTAGTTAAAAGAATGTTGGAAATTCTTTTGAAATAAAGAAAAACTATATTTTCCAAAAACGTTTTTCACTTAAGTTTTAAAGTTGTTTTAAGATACATAAAAACAAAATTCAATAGTGGTGTTATACTATTTGTAGGGCGTGCTCTCGAAATACAAAGGAACGCATAAATTGAAAAATTTTTTTTCCTGCTATTTTTGCAATTTAAGTAAAAATTAAAAAAAAAAACTTTCTTTCTCGTATAAAAATTGAAGCTGTTTCAAAAAGCATATGGGTTTTCCCATGTCAAATCGTTACAGAGCTGGAATCGACCCCTTCCGAATTAATGGAACAAGATTAAATGATGAAGAGTTTCCTTTTATCATAAAACGAAGTGCTGCCAAAACAAAAAATTTTAAAATTTTATTTTCTAAAGTTATGCAAATTCAAAACTCCACTTTCTCCCCCGTTTTGTAAAATTGATTTATTCAATATTTCGGATGCTACTATGGTTAAAAAAATAAAATTTGACACTTTCGAAAGGGGGTACTGACAGGTATAACGAATAATATATTTTGAAAAATAAATTTAAAATTTCTTATATAGAAAATTTTCGATTTTTCAGTATTTAAAATTTTAAAGTTCGCCATTGAATTTTGTTCTAAAATTTTTTTGTATTATACTTTAGATATATGTATCTAATATATTCTGAAACTTTAGGAATAGATTTTTTTTTTTCCAAAAATATGATTTTTTGAATTTTTTTCAACAATTTTTTTTGAAATTTTTTTAACTTTTTAGTCGCGATTAATTAGTTAAACAGCAAATTATCAAATTTTGATCGCTGCAAAATTTGAATGGTGCTGGAGGTATGTGCTTCATAATATTTTTCAGAGATAAAAGTCAGTTTGTGTTTTAATAATTGAACTAGACTTAAAAGTAAAAAAAAAAATTTTAAGAAATGTTTTTGGAAAAAATTAAAAAAATCTTTGTTTAAAAAAAAAATCTCATAAATTCAGGATATCTTTACATATATCTGAGGTATAGCAGGAAAAAAAAATTGAGTCCAAAATTAAATGGCGAACTTTAATTTTTTAGCTTTTGAAAATTGCAGACTCTTACACATGAAA
The DNA here is from genome assembly GCA_949987695.1 of Merzomyia westermanni. Classification (NCBI taxonomy): domain Eukaryota; kingdom Metazoa; phylum Arthropoda; class Insecta; order Diptera; family Tephritidae; genus Merzomyia; species Merzomyia westermanni. Next base: position 14,754,386 of record OX465293.1, on the reverse strand, counting down.
GAAATCGAGTTTAAGATAAACGAGAGTAAGTATTTACCGCGCTCTTGAAAATGACATTAATTACAACAGACTTCTAATAAGTTCCGGGAGATTCCTCTTTCGCTATTAATTTCCAATAAACAACAGAAAAATAGTTCTCAAAGACATGAGAAAATTTATATTCTACAGTTGATTTACAATAGAAGTTGAGAAGCTTTTGAAAAGCACATTTGGATTCCACTCCGTTCTTGTTTTAGATGAAGTTGAGAGAAATAAAATTTTCTTAGTTTAAGAAGTAGGGAAATCTCATATCAAAAATATGCCTTTCAATTTGATAACGCTATTTCAGATGCGTTTGGGATTTGAGAGTAAAGTTCGTTCTTAAATGCCTTCGAGATTGAGATTGAGCAAAAATGTTTATTGGGTTATTGTATCTACGTATGTCTAACTGAATTAAAAAAAAAAAATACATAATAATCTCTGCCTATTCTCAACCAGCTCAAAGCAAAAAGCATTTAGCAAATTTACCAGTGCAACATTAAAAATAGCAAATAATTTATTTCGCATTTGCAACGCATGTCAAGTCTTGCGCATGACACAAAGCAACTAAGCAACTGTCCAAAAAATGTAAAGCAGACAGATTTGTCCAGCGTGACAAACTGAGGGTCAAAAAGGACCAGTTCGGAGCATAACGAATGGCGTCTAATAGCATGCGCACACCAATACACGAAGATATAGGTAAAGCAACAGAAAGAAATATGACCAGGTGGGTGTGCTAAATGGTTAGTTAACTAAATAGCGCTTGCGTAGCAGACATGGCTAATAAGTAAAAGTGCATATATATATATATGTATATGTATAAGTGTAAGAGGGTAAATGAAATCACCAGCGAAGTTAGAGTGCACTACTCTTGGAGAGCAGTGAGACAAGCAAAATGCTAATTTGGTGTGACTAAAGTGAATTTGTGGATGTAAGTATACAAACCTAAGTACGTAAGTTTGTGAAATATGTGACTATGCCACATTAAAAATTCACACTTCTGTTGCACACACATACATGCATAAGCAGTGTGTCCACACGTCTACAATTCGTTACGCAGTCGCGCAAAGTAAGTAAAATTTACGATTTCTACCGGGAAACAAATTTAACTGCTTGCTATTTTATGCATGGCAAATAAAAACGACTTGCCAGCGTAAGAAGCAGTAGCGAATGTAGTAGCTGCAACAGTGGCTGTGACAATAGATGAGCGTTGTTTGGGTGCTGGTAAATGTGCACACGCGCATGCGCACACGCATAAAGAGCTGGGGTACCAAACTCTTAGGACAGACAGGGACTAGGGTAATACGTGTGTGGAAGTAATGCATTTTTCATGGCCTGCAGATACATTTATAGCACCAACAGCAGTAGCTATGAGTGTAGACATAATTTTCACGGTCATAAAATGGAAATTCCTTGAACTAAAGCAAAAAAAGTTGAATTAATGAAAAAATGAGTAGGGTACGTAACGGATTGTGCTGTTTATGTCATGCAGTGTTGGATTGGAAGTGGTTGAGATGAGCCCTATTAGGAATGAAACTAGCCTGGAGTAATATAAATATTAATAACAGGGCAGTAGGTTGTGGTACTGATATCCAGCGAGTCTCCCAGAATACCCGATTCATAGTAACTAGTCACAGACTGAAAATACAGTTCTTCTAATGGCATGCTTAAATGACCACTACACAACCAATGTTATATCCAGTACTTAGTTTCTAGTGGATCATTAGGACCTCTGTAACTCATCGCACATCCTGTCTATGCTTAGATGCTTCCTTAGGTTGCGAAGAAGCGTGTGACCAGGGTGTTGTAGTAGCAACCCTCCCATCGACATGCCCATTCTCAGACCAGGATCTCATTGTGTGACGGGGAAAGAAGCCCCATATTCAACCCCTTCGATGAAGCGACTCGCCCCCTGTGGCTTAGGGTGTTGCAATATGCCCGAGGTAGGTATACCTGTCGTAGGAGGAGACTAAAATCCACAAAGGGTAACGACGTGCAACTTGATGGTTGATACAAGGATATGATTTCTCGTCCCACTGGTCATACCAAATCGCTCCCCCGACAATCAGCCATGTGCCGCAAGGGAGTACCTGAGCGTACCAGGTTCATATCCGGCATAGAAATCTCACTTTCGACAAGTCTCCCAGACAATTTTTCTACAATTTGTTTGTTACGATTTTTTTTATTGTTTTTAGTTTTTAGTATTTTTGTAAATGCAATAGTTCTAGAGCTAGGGATGCTTTTCCGGACCTTTTCAACCTTATAACTGGTTTATTCGGCATGCTATCAGTATCGATTTTTCATATCTTCGCTCACTAAAATATCCCACGGACGAGGTAAGTCATCAAAGCAAACGGTTCTTACTAAGTTTACTACAGGGGCTGCCAGGCGAGAAGGGTGCATACTCTTTCTATTTAACATGTAACAGACATGCGACAGCTCACTCCCCACGATATTGAAATCATGCTTGGCAATTTGGATGGATGGAGTCTTTGGTCTGAAAGTCAGAAAATTAAGTCTCTACGAAGTAACATCTCGTTACGGGACTAGGTTGATTGGCAGTGCTGTGGTTCAAAATGTGGTCCTCCGCTAAAGCAAATTATTCTTGTCATGATGAGCGGCAGACATAGGCCAACGAGCGAAGAATACGAGGTCCCAATATCTACTCATACTAACTGAGATACGCATACCTCTGTGCAGCGAAGAAAGCTTGACATCGGGAAGCTGCGTGCGACACAGACAGCTGAAATTTTCTCCATTTTACTCTCGTACCAGAAAAGTCAATGAAAATATTTTCTCCATTCTACTCTCGTACCAGGAAAGTCAAAGAAAGCATTTTTCCAAAATAAAAGTGAAAAGTTATTATTCTTGGCCTTGAGCTTGTTTCATGAATACTTGAAAATGTACAGGCCGTAAAATCAAGAAAAATTGTTGGTACAAAAAAGCAATAACAAACACCGAGATTAAGCGGTATGGCAGTTCTGCTGATGATAAAACAGATCTGTCAAAAAAATCCATCATGATCACACTACTAATTGCCAGATGGCGGGGGTGGTTCATGCATATGGTAAAAGAAGAAGAGAATTAGGAATTTAGATGCCATCAAAACCGGCATATTGTTAGCTTAATGGTTAGCAACGCGTGCCAAAATTTCTCTGATGAAGAAACCTAGCAGCTTCCGAAATGGCTCGGTAAGTAAAGCTATGGCGGTTGTCTCTAAAACTGTTTCCTACTCTATTCAATTAAAAAACTTTTAATAATTAATTAAAAATGATTAATAAAAAAATAAAAACAATAACAAATTTCATAAAAATTCAAAAAGTAAAAAATTATCATGAATAATTTCCAAAAGTTTTGAAGCACATACGAAGAAAACAATATAGGTATTTTCGGAGGTTAAAAAAGCACAATTGGCATTCCTACTCATAGTACATAGCTTCAATGTAGCGGTAGCTTGTTTAACTTACTAACTTCCTATGAGCCTGAACATGGATTATTAGTATATAAATTGATATCAGACAGCATATAAGCTAACTTTCTCTGTTTCACAAAATGCTGCATGAAATTTATAATCAGTAAATTTGTTTACTCCCAAAGTCGCTAGTACATTCATTGATCTTTGCTTTGACATTTTACAATTTGACGCAATTTGTGCACATTTTTGAGAAATTTTACTTAAACCTCATAGTTTACACTGCTAAAACAGATTTTGAATTTCTAACTTTGCTACAAACCAAAAAATAAAAATTAAGGGTTTTTTCAGCTGTACTCTGCATGCTGTACACTTTTGCTTTTGGGCATATACGAAATACGAATCTTTTGATTACAAAAGTCAATTTTAATTATTTTCAAATTGACTACAGCTGCCTGCGCAGTGGGACTTTGGACTAACCATTGCCCATGTTAGCAAAAAATATTAGACTGTAATAGTAGAAAATTTCCAACGAAAACCACCTGAAATCGAAACAAATATTGACACAACAAAGCAAAAACAATAACAAAAATAATATACAAAAAAAAATAAAAAGAGAAGCACGCCACAACTGCTTGGTAGCCAACGAGACATTAATTGTTTGCAATTTACAAAACAATAACCAGTGTTTACTAGCATTAATTGGTAAGCAAAACAACATTTTGTGTAAACAAAAGAAATATGGCTAAAATCGCAATTGGAAGTCGAAGTGGCAAAGAATTGGAGAGCAAGGGTAAGCTAGAAGAAAAGAGCTGAACAGCAGGATTGGCTGGCGATTGCTGTTCATTTACTATGTGTGTGTGTGTGTATATGCCACATGCAATAGTGGGGGGCCTAAGGTATGCAAAGGTGTTTTGTATGGATCGCAGTATGTGATTGTGTTTGTGAGGCAGTTGGATTGCTGACTTGAAGGCTGATGCCCGGTGGGACAGAAGGCTAACGGTTGCCAATAAATGCAAATGAATTGTTTGCAAACAAAAACAAGGTAAAAGGAAATAAATAATAGCAGTTGTTGGGGGTTAGTTGTAGGGACATAGGTCAAGTGACTATTGCGCTTAGTTTGCCATAAATTTTTTGCACCAACTCTGAAATAGCAAAACGGCTAAGGAAAACTGCAACACAAGTGAATGCGCTGAAGACTCGATGAGTAGAGTCACTACAGAGTTTGACTGAAAATATCAGGATATAGTGCAGATCCAGTAAAAGACGATAAATGCGTAAACCGAAAGTGTCGCCCCTTTTACGGTCAAACTATACATCACAGGTATAAACAATTAAAAACATATCGATACATCTGCTCAATCTGCGTTGCCATCAATCAACAAAAAATTAAAAAAAGTTAATTATGTTATGAAACAATCAGTTGTATTTGTATGTATTTTTTTTAATCGCGTGCATAATATGACCAGTGTGAGCGGCACTCACTGAGAGCAAGAAGAGTTTCTTTTATCGCAGAATAACTTGTTACTCAAGTTGAATATATTGAAGCTGATAGGATGCACCTAAAGAGTTAGTTTTTTAATAAATTACAATAAAATAAAATAAAACAAATAAATAAAAAAATATAAAAGATCAAACCATATAAAATAAAACAAAAGAAATTTAATAAAACAAAAAAAAAAAAATTAAATTAAATTAAATAAATTAAAGAAAAATAAAATAAAATAAATCAAGTAACATTAAATAAAAATTTAATAAAATAAATTAAGTAAAATAAAAGAAAAGAAAAGAAAAGAAAAGAAAAGAAAAGGAAAGAAAAGAAAAGAAAAGAAAAGAAAAGAAAAGAAACGAAAAGAAAAGAAAGGAAAAGAAAATTTAATTTACTTTAATTTAATTTAATTTAATAAAATAAAATGAAATAAAAAAACAAATTTACTTATATTAAATTAAACTAATTGAAATAAATTAAAATAAAATAAATTAAAATGAAACAAAATAAAATAAAATGAAATAAAATGAAATAAATTAAAATAAAATAAAATAAAATAAAATCAAATAAAATGAAATATATAAAATAAAATAAAATAAAATAAATTAATGTAAAAATTATTATCAACTGGTCTCGAGCTCATTAAACTTACAAAAATATGTAAAAATTACCATAAAACCAACAACAAATAAAATAAATTAAAATAAAATAAACTGAATTGAAGTAATATAAAACAAAAGAAAATGAAAGAAAATAAAATAAAATAAAATTAAATTAAATTAAATAAAATAAAATAAAATAAAATAAAATAAAATGAAATAAAGTAAAATAAAATAAAATAAAATAAAATAAAACAAGATATAATAAAATAAAATAAAATAAAATGAAATGAAATATAAAATAAAGTAAAATGAGATAAAACAAAATGAAATAAATTAAAATAAAATAAGATCAAATAAAATAAAATAAAATAAAATAAAATAAAATAAAATAAAATAAAATAAAATAGAATAAAATGAAATAAAATAAAATAAAATAAAATAAAATAAAATAAAATAAAATAAAATAAAATAAAATAAAATAAAATAAAATAAAATAAAATAAAATAAAATGAAATGAAATAAAATAAAGTAAAATAAAATAAAATAAAATAAAGTAAAATAAAATAAAATGAATTGAAATAAAATGAAATAAAATGAAATGAAATAAAATGAAATAAAACAAAATTAAAAAAAAAAACTATATTATCGAACGAAAAAAAATAAAAGAAAGGGGAAAATAAAATGAGGGTGAAGAAATTCAGGATTGAAAGATTCTCCCTTAAACGGGAAGGCGAAAATTTACATAACGCAGTACTTGCGAGTGTTGCTCCCCGGGGGCTAATTTTAGTTCTATTTTATTTAATTAAAGTTTTATTTATGTGCGATTTTCGCTAATCCTCTGTATTGAACGAAAATGGTGGAAGATGGAGCAACCAGGGGAAATTGCCACATCGGATAAATACACATTCGCAGTAGCAAATACTCCATTGAGATACAGAGCCACAAAAAAGTTGGTAAACAAACAAAAAATCAGCTATTCGTTACGCATTTCAAGCACTTGCAACTGTGCAACGCAAACGTACCGCCAGTAGACAGCTGTCGAAAGCTGCAATGATGCAAAGAACCTCTAAGATATTTTTTCACATTTTGCAATTTTCTTTATGCGCTTTTGTGCGTGTGCAACGAGTTGCGAATAATGCGGCTTATGTCAGCGCTAAAACAACAAAGCAAATATTGTTTGTTTTTCTTGTTGGTTTTTTCCTCTTGCACTTTCACAAGATTGCCACTCTCACTGCTTGTTGGTTGAGCATGAGCGGCATTTGCGCATGCGCAATTTAAATTTGCTACGCATCGCTGCATTTGTTTGTTTGCACGGCTGCTTGGCACTTTTTTGTGAGCTCTCCTTTTTTCCGTTGCTGCTCTTACTCGTTGCTTGTGGCATGTTGCATGTAGCATGTTATGTGCATTGCCGACATATTGAGAGCAACGCAAAGGACATTTCATTAGCACTTGCAAATCTGTTACGCATTTCAAGCAAGCGAGTAAAAAAGAAAAAAGGAAAATAACAAACTCATGTGTGCTTATGTAGCTACCCTGCAGGGAAAATCTTTAGCACTGTGCTAATTTTTAGTTTTGCAAAAAATTTCTAGAATAGATCAATTTCATGTCGACGTCTGAATGGAAGATCATCTTTATTTTTCCAAACCGCCTTATCTCAGATTTAGTTCGAAGAACGGCCAATATCAGAATTTAAATCAAATTTGCGGCCTTCTGTGCTGGATAAGATATAGGCTAATGACGGTGATATCGTCTCCCATGCGAGGCAGATTCGCGAAAGTAGGTTTTCTGGAGGGGCAAATTCACGGACTCACGAAAAATAAAGGTTTAATTGACTCTCCTGGTGATTCGGATTCGCCGATCTATCAAAGAAAGCCAATACGTCGCGTCGAATTCGTTGTATTTATAGGGTAGTTATTAATTTCCCTACTGGGTATGACGGCATATTCATGCATGTGTGCGTGTTCATCAAAGACACAAACGCTACACTCAACGCACTTACTTAAGCCGATCATCCTTCAACAAAAATGCCAAGGCATCCTTGCCTCACAGCAGCGCAGCTTCCCTACTCCGTTGTGCTGTGTCGTCTTGCATCTTCCATTTCCTTTTTCATTACGGCTCAACGACAACGAAAAGTGTCATCGTTTTGTGTGTGCTGTGTAATAGTTTGCTTGCTTGCAGCAGGCCCCCGTGGCCAATCGCACATTCGTCACAAGCGATTTGTATGAGCCGCTTTTGATTTTGCGCGCTCAACTCGCTTCGCCTGCTTACTGGCTGGTTTTTTTAATTGTTCGTAAAATGTGTGTCAATCTTGTACAAAAAAAATTTGTTTTTATTATCTTCGAAATTGAACTTTTCAGCAGCGACGTAGCTCGTTTGTGTGTCGTGTAAGGATCTTAAAGGTTGTTGCGTGCCAAATTTCTTATGTGTTTAACTTGTGTATTATTGTAATTGCTCTTTTAAATATTTTTGTGTAACATTTAGTGATTAACATCAATAAGATATGCAGCTGGCCGTGAAATAAGGTTGCTTAAACAATTTTCGTTGATTTAAAATGATCAGCCACGCTTCGAACTCAGAGCTGCAGGACAACAATTGAGTCAGAGGATATAGTGTGGAAGATTTTTTCATGGTTGAGCGAAAAGTTCGTGAGCTGTAACAAGCAATAATTTATAGCAGATAATTGGTTTTAATAATATAGTTGCTTGTCTTATTGAGAGCAAAATTTGGTATGTCTGATGTGCACTAACTTCGTCACAATGGCCGTAACATTCACTTCGATGGACTTCGACTTCTGTTTCGATGAAACGACCATACACTTCTTCAAAGATTTTTTTGAGGCCACTCTTACCGAAATTCTTTCCACCACAAAAAGATGTTGAAAAATTTAATCTACTCTAGCAGTACTCAATAGTAGCAGCAAGAGCGAAAAGTGACACTGAAGATGGCGCAACGATTGATGCCAAATTGAACTTGGTGAGCGGTGACTTAAAGTGATTCCAATAAATATCAATGGCAGCACATAGCTTTTTCAACAAATCAGGAGCACCTTGACATTTTGATTTTATAATTTACTCTACAATAAGTACTTCTTTACACAAGTGAAGTGTTCAAGGTCATTTGCATAGCTAAATTTCGGATTGAATAAATTTGGCTGATCTCCGCAGTTAACTTATCACATCGCCATTACCATTTCTGCTTTTGAAATTTAAAAAATCATAAATTTTACTTCCATTTACTACTTAATTGATTAAAATCTTTAAAAACAAGTTTTGTAATTTTTTTATAATTGAGTTTTTTCCCCCATATTTTACACTTGACGCCAGTTCCATATATTTCAATTAAGTTGTTTGTGATTTTACGCTTTTGTTATCGCCTACAAGAAATCTTAAACGAAATCCGCGTGCAATACCTGTTGTACATATGTAAATCAATATATAATAAGTATGTAAATACAGATGTGTACTTGCAGCCCTCGAATGCAAAAATCCTACAATCATAAACTATACAGATTCGAAGCTTTTGATAAGCTAGCAAATATTTACGAGCGCGGGGATAAAATTCAATATTTTACCGACTGATTTCATGCTAATCAATTTGGTGATGAGTTAATTAATTAAAACGCAAAATTCCATACATATTTTTTTAAATAAATTTCGGTAGCATTTCAGCTAATACAATTTGCTATGCTAAACAGGAGGAAGATCAAGTCGAGCTTAATTTACTACCCAACTAACATTGAAGTTTAATATCGATTAGATTAGAGGAAGCTTAGATAATGAAATATACTGCGTTTACTGGGTTAGCTAGCACACTGATACGCGTTTTTTATAAAAAAATTAGCAAGCAGAAAAAAGTATAATAATTGTAAATTTGGTTCAGACCTGTTAACTTTGATTAGTAATTAGTAATCAATTTATCAGACGGCTTTTTGTATTGGTAATGATTATTTTAATTGTTTTTTGAGAAATGGCAATTATTAATTGATTACGAGTAGTAAAAAAAAAAAATCAAAACAAATCATAAAAAAAATCAGAAAAAGATGTTTTGATTATTTTTTTTTTTTTGATTATTTTTGATCTTTTGCAGTACTGTTGAAGAAGCACATAAACACACACCAACAATACTAAAAAAAAAATTCAAAAGAAATCAAAAAACCAAAATTCAATTTAAAGTAATCAACACAACCTTTTCTTGATTATTTCTATTTTTTTTGGATTATTTTGATTATTTTTAAAATTACTTTTAATTTTTTTAATTAAAAATTGAAATTAATGGTAGTCAATCAGTAAAAGGATTCATAAGAAGATAGTTAATCAAACCGTTCATCATTACGATTGGTAATCAATATTTAACAGGTCTGATTTGGTTGCTATCCCCCGAACGACAAGTTTGCACTAAATTTTCCAATTATGTTTTTTTTTTTTCAAATTTTGACAAAAAAAAAAATAATTTTTTTTGTTTTATTCGCACATAAGTCGCTAAGTGCTTAGAAAAAAAAATGGGCTATTACTTACTATGTTCTCAACGTTTTTTGTATGTCTTTTATTTTTTGAATACTTTTGAGTTATTCATGCTTTATCTATATATTATCTCTCCCTCAAATAACTAGCGCTTGTGCTCTCAATGCACCGCACAATACGAAATTAGTGCGAACTTTAATTAACCACTTACAGCCACACCCACTTTCAAGTCAATTGATGCGCTTCTTATGCTTAAGCGCTAAGCTCGGTGCAAGTGCATTTTTATTATATTTTATGGTTGATGTTGAATGCCGCCTTTGTCCTGACCACAAATCACGTACATGATTAATTTCGCGCTTTCACACCTCAGCCTATAATCACGTAAAGCACTAAGGAAATTAAATCGCCACCAAGCAAGCAAGCCGAGTATGTAGGTATGCAGCCAATTCAACTAAATTGCGTGTAGCTTAAAAAAACAAGTAAGTAAACGGCTGTCTTCGACTGTGCCGAAGACTTTATACCTTGCATGAATACGCATCACGGTTTTAAGTGTCCGATTCTCACTCACAATTAGTAAAAACTCGGCAAAACTGATAATTTAAAGACACATAGCCCAAACCCCATTTAGCGAAACAATCGGTTGTATGGGAGCTATATGCTATGTTGTTGCGATCGGCCTGATTTTCACCACACATATTACATACATAATAAGTACCAAACCTGCAAAGTTTTAAGTTCCTAGCTTTTAAATTGCAAAATGTATAGCCCAAAACCCATTTATCGAAACTATCGATTGTATGGGAGCTATGCGTTGTATTCCTCTGATCTTGCTGATTTCGACGAATGATTAATCTCATGCAAAATGGCGGCTCCATACCAAATTTCATAAAGATATCTCAAAAACTGAGGGACTAGTGTGCGTACAAACAGACAGACGGACAGACGAACGTGGATAAATCGACTCAGCTCATCGCCTTGATCATTTCGGTATACTTATTGGTAGATCTATCTCGTCTTCTTCTCATACTCACAAACATCGGACCAAAGTTATAATACCATTTCATGTTCATGAAAGGTATAAAAAATAATAATAAAAACACTCCAAAAATAAAATAAAACAATGTGAAATATAACAACATTAAGCAATGGAATATAATAAAAATCCACCTTCTAAATTGCCGCTGCAACCGTCGAGTGCGTTAATCATGCGAACACAGCTGCAGCGGTGCACCAGAACATTGCCAGGCACCTGAGTTTATACAACAACATATCCATAGCATGTACCCACTACGCTCGTATGCAGCGTCGAATTTCGGCAAGTTTACGCTAGCTTACGATCAGCAATCAAACCAGACTCATAGCTTTATTGTTGTAGTTACAGTTTATTGAGACCTGTCTTGTTGATTCGCTTAACTTGCAACTTAAACTTTTACTCAACTTGATCGTGTTTGCCCCAATGCGTTATCATTTATAATTTTGCACGCTTTAAGATTTCATTGCCATGAAATTGCTGATAATTATAAGCGACTAAAACAAAGAAGCAATGTTGAAAACAAAATGGGAGCAAACACATTTTGTATACGATAAAAAAGTACTGGCTGAGCATTGCTCTTTGAATGAGCTAAAAACCAATTTTTGTCTATGGACCCGTTTTTCTCTAAAACTATACAAAGTGGCACATTTTTGAACAAGAATTCGTGTTTAGAGTGAAAAATCCTGAAGGAACAGGACAGTGTGTTTAATGTCTTAATCCCCATCAGGCTCTTCCAACGGAAGTCCAAGGAAACGAGCAGTTTATACGGGCTTAAGCCAGAGTAATATTGTTGTTATAAGAGTAGGTTCAATTGACCAGGCAAAGAGATGTTTGATAGCATGAGTGGGCTACCACATGCAGGGCAAGTATTTGGTACGGTGGAGCTGAGTGTGGATAAGTAAGAGTTTAACCTATTACAGTATCCAGAAAAAAGTAGTGCGAACATGACTCTAGTCTTCATCGGAAGGATGCGCTCCTCCTCAGCTAATTCAGGCTTTTGGATATCAATAACGAGACTTACAGGCCGAGATCTGAGGGATCTATCTACCGACTCGGTGTGGAGGTCATTTAGAGCCTGACTATGGTTACGCAGATGAAAAAGCAAGGTAATGTGGTGACGGATCTTATCATAGTGCTTACTGAGGTATTTCCTTATAACTCTAGAAGGCGTAGCTTCATCAAATAGAGGTCGGTTTGGATGACTGTGTTTGTCGCAGTTCTGTAAAAACTGTCTTCTCAACAGTACCGAGTGCTCACACTCAGATGATATAAAAAGACATCTACGTGCACATTGAAATCTTGCCTCATCAGTGCATTCCACGCGTAAAGAAAGCCGCCCTCGATATGGTCAGATATGGGGCTAGATTTTGCTCGGTGGAGAAGCTGAAAAGGTCTCGGAGATAACAATTGATCTTAGTACAAAGTTCATCAATGGAGTGGCCCTTACCTGAAGACATAATCGTACAGTCGTCAGTCTAGGAGACACTGAAGACTCCCTCTGGTGGAAGAGGAAGCCTCGAAATATAGAATTTATTATATTTCGCTTACTTATTTTCTTGTTATTTTCAACTCGACATATTTGAAGTTAACTTTTTAGGCAGGGATACAAAGTTTTAATTGAGAGTGAAATTAAAATTTTTTTTTTAATGCAACGGAAATAAAAAAATGTCGCAGAGTATTGTAGTAGAATTTAGGTAACATAGAATTCGTCTAATTGTCGCACAATGAGGCAGGGTTAGGGTCGTTTCGGGATGGTGTTCAGATCTTTTTAGAGAACTTTTTGGGGCTTCTTGGCTGTTTCGAGGCTTTTTCGGGATTAATTAAGAACTCTTCTTCTTTCTCAGTATAATTTCGGATTCTTTTCAGTATCATTTCGGAATTCTTTTCTTGGCTTTATTAGTACCGTTTCGGGACTTTTGCAGTGTTATTTCGGAATCCTTTCAGTACTTTTTGTGGATAATTTCGGGGATTTTTCGGCATCATTTTGGGACTATTTCATTACTATTTCGGGACATTTTTTGAGTCGTTTTCAGGATTATTTCGGGAGATGTGTCGTAAATTGTGATACAAGATTTTGTTCAAACGGACAGACAGACGGACTTTGTTAAATAGACCTAGTCCTTCTGCTCATTTCGGCATTGGTATTGATAGATATATACGTTTTACTTCTGGAAGAGAAATAAAGATAAAATACCATTCTCTGTTCTCGAATGTTATAAAAAGCACCCTAACATATCATCTATCTTATTTAAAAAATTCACAAATTTCTTTTAAAGTTTCTTCAGAGTTTTTTAAAGCCTTCCGCGAAAAAAAAACATTCAAATACATCTCTGCGGCTTCTGAACTGCTTTGAACCGGTATATAAAGGCCATTGGGCAAAATTCTTTATTTCTTATACATATATTGCCCCTTTTTTGCCGTTAGTGGTTTTTCTTTCTCTCTTATGTCACTTAAAGCTAATCAAGTATGCATGGACGCTTGCACATATATACATACTCATATAGTTTTTTGCTTGATTTTTTCTAACGCATCCACTTAATGCTGGCTAATCTCACAAACAAAACAAATTTTCTTTATTAACCACAATTTCTTTATTGCTCTGTTTTCCTCTTCTACTAATTCTGCCTTAATTAAGGATCTACTTTACTCATCCGACAAGCTGTAAAAGCAAACAACAGCTTGGCAAGGCCATCAAACCATGGATAGCGCATATAGAAAATGAAAAGAAAAAACAAAAACAACAAATCAGCGCATAGAAAAATTACTGAGCAATTAAAAAAGCATACAACAACAAATGAAAAGCAAAAAAATGCACATCACAACGCAGACAAAAGCAGCATTAAATAGCATTTAAAGTGCAGATGACAATAGTTGGAAAAATATGAGGGCGCTACATACATACATACATGGACAGGAGCATACAGAAAAAAAGCAACAAAAAGCCTACGCTTAGCAAGAATTCGCACATACAAATAGAAACGCATACATGCCAAATAATGAAAGGATAAAATGTTCTTTGTGTGCGAGGGGATAGCAGTTAAAAAAACAAATAACACTTAAAGGATCTTAGTAAACGTGAGTGTGTAAATATGTTTGTTTTTAGAGTGAGTAGTGAGGGTTAACTTTTTTGTATGCAAAAGCGCGAGTGTGTGAAAATGTAAACGCATTTACTTAACTCCTGTAGGGAAAATATCTCTAGTTCTGAAGTGATGTGCTGTGCTTCTAGTGCATTAAGAACCATTACAAGTTCTAGGCGGATTTCGGGACTTTCCCGAGATGTTTTGCTGTCCATCCCTGAAACAATCCCAAAAGCAACGAAACAAAAAGCCCGAAAGTGGTTCCATAACAATCGCAGAACCAATTCCGAAATGATATTTAAAAAGTCGCGAAATGGCTTTGGGAAAGTTACGAAAACAATCCGGAAATGGTCTCAAAAAGTTCCGAAAACCATTCCGAAATTATCTGAACCTGCCTAATTGGGCTATAATTAGCTATTTCCTAAATTCGACTATATTGAAAAAAAAAAAAAAAGTTTATCGACTCCAAAAAACACCAAATTTCACTCTCATTAAATATTTTCTATCGCCGCCTGAGACGTTCAAAACTCTAAAATGGAAACACTTAACTGTTTTCATGAAAGGGGTAAAGGAAATTATTTTTCGCAAATACAATTCAAAATGCTATTTTTGTGATGTTTACATAATTGACACTTTTCAACTAGTAAAAATTTAGTTACTATCTAGCTAGTTCTTATTTGGCACTTAATATCTACTTCTGATACAAAATTGTGTCCCAATAGTTACTAAATTCCCTACAGGGACACTTTTAACGTATTTACGCGTGCATGTGTGTGTACCACTCTTGCTCATTTCAAATTTTGTAACGTAATCCTTAATCCTTTTGCACAATGGCATGAATTACATGTGTGTGGCATGATAACTGCATAAAATCCGGTATTCATGTGGAATAAGCCACGCCATTTACAGCTCGTTTTAAAGTTGAAATTCTGGAAAAAAAAATTGTGCTCTAAAAAAGAAGAAATACAGGCCTCCGATTTAATGTTGCTCTTGCATGTAAATATTGTATAAACAAAATTGATGTTTTGCTAGCTCGAGGTCAAGTAAAATATGTATAAAACACACAGGTTTTCTTATTTTTTTCCAATATTTTTCGGTTACTCTACGGTTACCGTCTTCAGGGAACTGTAACAATAAATAATTTAATAACAAAAAAGCACATACAACTATAAACAATTTGGTAAACAACCATAAACATGTATGTATATACATTATTTTTGCACGTCTTAATGCTGAGACGCGGAGTTTCATACTGTCTTGTTGCCCTGTAAAAACCGATGGAGCATCAGAGTACTCCAAAACTTATCCTCATTCATATAAAAAAGGTGGTCCAATTTACATCGCGATATTCTGTGATTAGATCGACTAATCCTACTCGCAGTACCATTTACTTTGCTTCCGAATAGTCTATAGAGCACCTATGTTGGAGTACTTTGGAAATGCTGCCAAAAGATGAGGTACTCTATAGAGTATTCTAGACGAAAGCGAGAAGGGAGCATGTGTTCTCTTCAGGACCACCTACATCCACTCTCGCTTTGCTGTTGAATACTCCATAGAGTAATCCCATGGGAGTATTTTGAGAGTACTCTCACCCAGGTGGTCTATAGAGTATTCAAAACGGAGTACTCCGAGATGGATTAGGTGATCCAATCACCGGACATTGCCATGTAAATTGGACCACCTTTTTTATATGAATGAGGATAAGTTTTGGAGTACTCTGATGCTCCATCGTTTTTTTACAAGGCAAGTTGCTCCCTTTCTTTGAATTGGTATATGCCATTGAAGTTGGTGCGGAAAAAGTGCGCCTGCAGCTTCTAATTCTTAGAGTTGGGGTACTCTGGTACTCCTTATGAGTATTTTTTGGACTATGGAATGGAGTATTTCCGTTTTTTGCAGGGTGTTCGTTAGTAAATGTCTATATAGGTGCGCGATGGTTTCAGTGTCCGTTTTGTAATTGAGTCTTATGTTTCTCTCTCTATGGCGCGATATACAACAGGTATATCATCATAAACCGCCTAAGAGATTTTTGCGCCAAGCTTCTCTTCCAATTTGTGGTGTGCCGATTTGAATTTTCCCTACAAATTGGTGGGACCTACAGTTTTTGCCGACTCCGAACGGCATCTACAAAGGAGACGAATTTTTGCTGAGAAGCCTGTCATGGCAGAAATACACTCGGAGAGTTTGCTAAACCACTGCCGAGGGGCGACCCCCTTTTTGAAAAACTTTTTTCAAATCACTTTTGATGTTACCTGTACCAGGGCTCGAACCATGGACCTTTGATGTGGTAGGCTGGCAACACTACCTTCACACCACGGCGGCCGCGGTTATGTTTGGCGGAGAGTTAATTATATGTAACATTTCTAATGTGAATCGTTTGTTGTAGTGCTGTTCTTGTTGTAAAATTGATGTCTGTTCGAAATTGGGAGAGTGGCCGCTAGTTGCACAGCGAGCCATAAATGCTGTTTTCTGAGTGCTAGAGTAATGGCTGTATGAAGTTTCCGCAGACGCCGACATAGTTCAGCGAATTAAAACACAGCGGCTTCGCTGACTAGGCTACGTAGTGCGAATGACCGAAGATGCTCCAGACCAGAAGGTATTCTTATCGGCCCCCGCCGGTGGAAGCAGAGGAATAGGGAGACCACCACTCCGATGGAAGGACCAAGTGGAGACCGATTTGCGATACCGCGGTGTTTCCAATTGGCGCAACGAAGAAACTACTGGCGAGCTTGTTGGACGGTCAAAATCGCCCAGGCGGTTCGGTGACCATTTAAAGAAAGAAGAAGAGTAATGCCATTGTTTTACGTCGCATTTATGTTGTGATAGTCTGGTTTTTAATTTTGATTTGGTTGTTCCCACGTAGATGCCTTTGCAGGGCTCTTTATTTTTTCTGTTGCGTGGAATTTTATATATGACATTACTTTTGTCTAATTGCGGTATTTTTGACTTTATTTTGTTAAATATGTTTTTTAATGTATCAGACGGTTTGTGGGCTATTTTCACTCTCTCTTTATCATAACAGTCTGACTTTGTTAAACGTTCGGAGAGCTGAGGTACATACCTACGTGATTGCTTTGAATATTTTAGGGGTTTCGAATTTTTGTTGAGTATTTGTATCTTTTGATCTATTTAATAATGTTTTTATGATATTGTCCGGGAAGCCATAGTTTCTTAACAACGATGTGATTTCGTTTACAGCCTCCTTGTGGTAAATTTCGTCCGATATTTGCAACATACGTCGTATACAGCCCATTGCTGTATTCATTATCATCGCTTTAGGGTGTTTAGAGTGAAAATTGATGATTCGTCCAGACGCTGTTGGTTTCTTGTACCACTTTAGTTTGAGCTGGTTTCCTCTCCGGATTATCATCGAGTCTAGGTACGGTAATTTACCTTCTTCTTTCAATTCTATCGTAAAATTAATGTTTCGGTCAAAGGAGTTTAAAGTTTCGAGTGTACTTTGCAATTCGTCTTCGCGTGTGACTGCAAATAAGTCATCAACATATTTAGTTAGCGTTCTTGGTTTGTGTCGAAGTTTTTCAATCGTCTTGTTTAATAGTTCCTCCATTACAATGTCAGCTATAACTGGCGATGCTGGTGACTCCATCATCATTCCTTTCTTTAAATTTAAAATATCGGCTTTCTTCGATACAAAATCTCAAAATTTCCATAAATATGTGTTTAGGTATCTTTGTATGTCCTTTTATGATCGTCCATTAGTCTCATTTTATGTCAAGTGCTAAATGTGTCAAAATGCTGTTAAACAGGGAAACAACGTCAAAAGAGATGAGTTTCTCATCATCAAAAATAAATGTATTATTTATTCTTTCTTTAAATTCCAATGTGTTTGTTATGTTTTATTCGGAGGTCGCCGTTAGATTTTTTAAAAGATTCACAATATATTTACACAGCCCGTATGATGGTTAGCCAACTGCTGAACAAATAGGCCTTAGTGGTGTTCCTTCCTTGTGTATTTTTGGGAGTCCATAAATCCTTTTTGGGAGCGCAGTAGTTGTGGTTAGCTTGTATTTTTCAGCTTTTGAAATAAATCCCATTTTGAAAAGTTTTTGGATTAAACTATTGTTTTTACTTTGGAGTCTTGATGTCGGTTTCCGTCGCTGAACTCTGTACGTTTTCAAATCATTTACAATATCACCCATTTTGCTATTATAGTCATTTATCTCCATTGGTACTTTTTTGTTTCCTTTGTCTGATGTTAAAATTCTTATATTGTTATTTTTACGTATAAACAAATATTTTGTTGGAAAAGGATGCATGTGAAACAGGACCTATCGTTTTGTATGCGAGGAGGTGTTATGTTGCAGAAATGACGCGTCTTAAGTAACTGAAAATATTTCCAGTACACAAAATATTTTTTTTTTTCATTTTGCATACCAATAATTCAATTGAATTGTTGCTTTTAAAGTAGCTATTCGTGACTATAAATGAGCTCAGGGACAGGAATAGTAATTTTTTATAGGTAATCTCTTGTTTTTTTTTATGTTTAAGAAATACTTTTTAACTAATCATCAAAATTTTGTATTAGAATAAAGAAGAAAAATGTGGAGACAGCGGACATGGCGCTTCCCATATATAAATTTCGGAAGCTGCTACACTTCTTCATCAGAGAATTTGTTACACGTTCTGTTAGCCATCAGGCTCTCAGAACGCTGGTTTTCTTTCAGCTAAACTACTATTTCTATTCGCTTCACCATAAGTTTGGGATATTTTCTGATATCGTTAAAATCTGACCTGTTAAATTTGATTAGTAATTAGTAATCAATTTATTAAGCGGCTTTTTTAATTAGTAATGATTATTTTAATTGTTTTTCAAGAAATGATTACGATTAGAAAAAATCAAAAAGTAATCAAAATCTTGCGTTGTTTTGATAACTTTTGATTAATTTTGATTTTTATTTGATATTTTTTTTTGACTTTATTAATAATCGTAAAAATCATGATTTTTTTTTGATTATTTTCTTAATTAATTGGAAACTATTCTCAAGAAAATAATTAATCAAACCGGTAATGACTACGATTAGTAAACATTATTTGGCAGGTCTGGCTTAAATCAATCGCGGCTTTCCTCGGTTACACGCTCTTATTAAACTAATTCAAAATTTATGATATGTAGGATAAAGTTACATACATAGAAAAATGGAGACTATCTTTTTTCCGCTAAAATAAAAGGTCTTACCTCAATAATACCAAATATACATTGAAAATAGAAACATTTACAAAAATTATTTTAATATTTAAATTTTTTTTATAGATCACTATCAACAATGATGTGGCTGCCAATAGATATGTACATTAATTTTCCTATACTGTGCATTTTCATATGCGTGTTAGCTCCGCCACCAGGATGTACTCTAATTCTAATTAAAGATTTTCACGCACTAAACGCTCTAATGAACCCTCAAAACCACAAAAACAGTTCGTCAAAGTCTTTAACTAAAAGGCATGAAATTTTAAATGTTACCCCGATTACTTGGCCGCTGCAATAAAATTCAGCTGCACAAATATGTATTTACATAAGTAAATATGTACGTATGTCATACAGAGAGTATTGAGGAAATAGCAGCAACGGCGTTTCGAATGATATCCTTCAAGAGTATTGCGTGAGATGACAGCGACCACAAAATTGCTAGCACCTGTCTGAATGGGAAAACAATAAAAGTGGAATGGGAAAACACGATAGCCATAGTCTGTGAAAAGATATACGCACGCTGTGGGAAAATTTCGTATTTTGTATCTTACCAAAAAACATATAACTTATAATATAGTTTTAGAAAATATTTTAAAAGAGTCGCTATTATAATTTATTGAAATTTTTCTACCCTTTGTTTTTTAGAAGGAGACCACGCAAATGGTAAATATGCGGAATTCGATTGGTGCTATATTGATATGACTTCTTCCAAGTCCTTGTGTCAACTTGTGAAATCGTTCACACTACAGTATAGCAAGTTACGAAACGGCCTAGTAAAGAACGGGCGGAATTAAATACCGTCAAAGTAATAAGGGGATTCATTTAACCTTATAAATGCCTTATAAAGCGTGGAGGAATTCATATAAGCCTATAAAATCCTCGTAAAGCTTATAAACCATATAAAGCTCCTAAAATTATATAAAAAGTGGCATATACTTGATAAAATTATGCGTTTACACGCTTTATAAAGCTTTTATAAGGTTATAATGAATCCCCCTAATGTCAATCTAGCTGTTTTACCAACACCTGCTGGGATTGTTTTGGCGAAATTAGTAACAACAACAAGAACATCGAAATCTAGTACGATTACTATTGAGAGCAAATCTAACAATTTGGAAGGAAATGAAAGATTCAAATTCAAATAGAGCAAAAGCTGAAATGGCAATTCGCATGAGATCGACATTCAATCTCATTAAAGGAGGTGCAAAAAGCAAACAGCATAAGAGATGATAAGAAAATCGCATGACAGAGCAAATAACAGGAGCTTGAGGTTTCAGAAAGTGAAATTGATAGGTAAAAATATTGATTTAACGCGTAATAGTGAAACCAAAACGGAACAATTAAATGAACTAACAGTGCGCTCTATTGCATCGCGTTGTGCTACAGCTACCTTGATAAAGCTCATTCAGGTAAACTGACAGTACTTTGCAAGAAGTGTGTAAAATAACAAAATGAAGTGAGCGCGAATCGAGGATTTAAGGGGATTCATACATGTTAACCGATTTTAAAAATAGTTTTATTATGGTTCAAGAACGTTTTGTGAAAATTTGTGCAATCATTATTTTAAGATTTTCAATTGAAAAACTTTTGGCAAAAAGAAAGCTGATAAGTATAGAGAGAAATTTCGATTTTGCCCTTTAATGGTCATACAAGCATTTATGTAACAACGGACTTTTATAAAAAACCTTACAGCTACCATAGAATTACAGTGAAATGTTTGTAACTTCAAATATAAAAGTAGACCTGCTTGTACTCACAAAAGTTGGCACCATTACTATTTCTTCTTTCATCCTCTTTTCTCCCCAACAACTTTATCCCCGCTTTCTTGTACGCCTTCTTGTTTTTTCTCATGCAATTAAAGTGAAACCGATACAATGACATTACAAATTTTGCCGAAAGAGATCTATTGACAGCTAAAGTAAATATTAGCAACAACACTTATTACAACAACAGCAACAGAGAACGCAAATGTCATGTGTGACACTAGCAAGTGTCAAATGCGTCGCTGTCAAAGTAACAAACACCGTGTGTGATCTATGCTAAACCATTCTTTGCTGTGTGTGTGGCATGAAATAAACTCGGAAGTCACAAATTCTTAACAGCCAAGTGGTTTGGAAGCTAACATTTAGAAGGTAGTATGTAGGTGATGAGACAATTATAGAGCTTAGGAACTCATGCCAGTGCAAGTGTGTGTGTGTGTGTGTATACAGTGAAGTGTTTGTGGTGTTCTATGGAAATTGTGTGACATTCAGCACACGTGCAAATCAAAGCTAGCCTGAGGCTGTGCTTGGTTGAAACAGGAGCGTTTCAGGCAACGTTTTGCGGTATTGAAGACTATTTTACCTCATTCATGGTTCTGCCATGATTTTATCATGCGTCAAGATTTGCCGCCATAAACTCTCAATACTGATACTCTACTTTCTTCATTTTAGAATTTTTTTCACAAAACTACTTAGCAATAAACCTATTCATCTAACAAATTTATTTTCTACGCCTACATTTAGCAGATTCCTTTGGCTTGCATTTATAAGTTGATTGTCTAACAATTTTTGCTTTTAAATTAAAAAGTTCTAAGGTCTTAAAAGATTAAAACTTCCTCATAAATTAGTTTTCCTTATCGGTACTTTTGTGATCTGAGTGTCAACTCAGAAAAGGTAAGACTCGCTCTCTCCACAACTACGTATTCGAACGAAACTATGAAGTGTCGGCTTTTGCTGTTGGTTTTTAATTGTGATCGTTAGACCGTGCAGTATTTATGGGGTCCTGATTTCGTATGATATGCATTAGTGGTATGCTCAGGAAAATGTCGGCTACAACCTTAGGCCGTGTTCGAAGTAAGTGCCTTCTCGGTTTTGTGCTTTATGGATAAATCTCAAACTTCTCCATTCTTTCTAAATTTGAATACGCTCCTGCTTAACTTCTAGCTTTCTTCATATATTTCTATTACTAGGTAGCTACTTGAGCTATGACTTCAAGTTTGTTAAGCCAACACTTGTTGTACTTTGTTGTGTGTTACCGTACACGTAATAAGTATATGTGTGACAGTAATTAGTTACAATTCATTCTCATTACAACAAGGCACGAAGTGTACGCTCCTCTTAGTGTATTCTCAGTGGACGTGAAAAGCCACCAAGAGAAAGGTGCAGAAAAACATCTCATAGAAAACAATATGCCGCCTGAACGAGCCTTTCGACTGGCCTACTTTACCACTGGTGACAGCGGCGCGACATCAACTCAGTAGCTCATTTCATTGCAAAGACAATTGTCACCTGTATGGGGTGATAGACAAGATATGTGTTGCATGCAATATGCATTTTCCCATCGCAAAACATAACAACGGTAGCTAACAAAAAGGTATTGTGCACCTATATAACTCTAGTTGAGATGACTTTCCGTGTTCTATTGTATTGTTACAATATTCCTTACAGTTACAATTTGTGATCTTGTATTAGGGTGGGTTGTAAATTACTGAAATTGCGCTTAGCATGGCGGTAGCATTTGTAATTTAAAAAAAAATTTAACTATTCATTACTATAAATGAGTTCAAGGCCAAAATAATAATTTTTTATATATTTTTTTTATTTTTTTTTTTTTTTTTTTTGTATTTATTGCTATTTTATTTTAATAATTTTTAATTGTTTTTTTTAAAATGAGTACGAAAAGTTTAGAGAAGGCAAATTTAGAGACAACCACCATAGATTTTCTATAGAGCCGTCGGAAGCCGCCTGACCTCTTTATCAGAAAAATTTTGCGATGCTCTCTTAACCAATATTCTCTCAGAACGTTAGTTTTCTGTCAGATAAATTCCTGCTTGTATTCATTTTATCATAAATTTGCGCAAGCAGTGCCGTCTGGCGGTAAAAAGTTTTTTGTGTTCATTTATGACACTCCGTCAAGGCTAAAATTTTTCTGATGAGTTCGCGAATATTTGAAAATGGTCAGGCCGTAAAAAAAATTTTATCGAGAATTTGAGCGAACCCTATCGATTTTTAAATAAGTAAACAAAAGTTCAGAACGACAAATTTTTTCGATTGAAAATCCTGAAAATGTGCAAAAATTGTAACTAAAATTGATTAGTTAATATGAAAGAAAGTGCATTTCAGTTTTGATTTTTAAGTATTCATGAAACGAGCTCAAGGCCAAGAATAATAATTCTTCACATTTTTCATTTTTTTATGAAAATTATTATTGTTTTTATTTTTTTATAATAATTTTTAATTAATTATTAAAAGTTTTCTTTGTTTTAATTGAATAGAGTAGGATTTTCTACCATAATTATATCCAGCAACTTTTTTTAAGCCTCTGAATATCCAGGAAAACAGCCTGCATTTTTTAAAGCATTTTGCACAATTTTTTTTTTTTTTGTGTTTGTGCAATTATTTATTTAATAATCGAATTGTGCATCTTGAAATATTAAGCAAAAATTTTTTCAACAATTTTTTTTTTTTAAATCAAAAGATGGAACAGATTATATTCTAAATTTTGTTTTTAATTTTTTGCAAAAAGTACTAATTCCGGCTCCAACTAAACAAAAAAATTTTGTATTTTGATCCATTCTAATGTTATTTTTTTTTTTTGTAGTTTGCACAAATTGTTTCTAACTTTTTTTTTCATTTATAACTTTATGGTTTTGTCAGTTTATCTTTAGTTTGCCCGGCTTTCAGCAAAACTCCACTCGTTTTGTGTGAAAGAGTTTCGCTTCAAAAGAGCGTCGGTCTATTACCTTTATGTGCAACAACAAATTGTGTGCCATCATTGTTTGCACTCATTTGTATCATTCATTACTTGTTTATATTTATTTGTTGCCGCCGCTCCCTTTTGCTTCCCGCATCACATCCAACGTGCCTTTACTTTTGGCCGTATTTGCAATGGCCTGTTTGTTACTTTCTGTTCGTATTATTCATTTATTTATTTATCTATTTTGTTTGTTATTAAATTGTTTGCATTTGCTTATTCTATGGCTTGTTTAACAATTCCACATTTTTTTGTGTGTGTATGTCTGTTTTTTTCTCTTCAACTTCGACTCAATTGACCGCATTTACCTGCGAGTGCGTCAATCGAGGCGATCCCTTTTCATCCTTTGTTTGCGTACCTGTCATGTTGCCGACTTATATAATATTTTTCAAGACCTCTTCTTCTAAATTTCATCTTTGTTTGTGTGTATTTACTTTAAAGACTTTGCTAAATTGTGCAATAATAACTTTAAATAAATATTCAACTGCAACATGCACATTCGAGTTTTTTATGAGTTCGAGTAGTTTTTGTTTGAAATGGTGTATATCTTTCACGCTAAGTGTGTGGTCGTTTCAAGCAATTGTATCAATATGTACAACATTTATTACTATTAAAACATATAACGTTCCTTATATGGGATAGATGTGAGGACAGTTTTAAATATAACGATTAAAAATTACAAGCTGGGCATGCGACCCTGCCTTATTGAGAAAGTTTGGAGTAGGCTACAGCGTTTAGATGGAACTGAAAAATGTGTGCCTTGCGGTGGGAAAGGACAAAACGAAGTACTTTCTACCATCAAGTAAGAAATCGGTGTAACTGCGTATAATAAACCGCGTCACACTTATATCATCAATGTCGTAATGGCTACAGTATCTGCTGTGCCGGATACCTGGTTTGTTCATATGATCTTTGAGTCCCCAGTGACATTTGAGTATTCCCCTTAAAATTTTCGCCTTGCTTTTGGATAGAAGTACGCCTTCCTTCTAAACGCCTGATCTTATTCTTTAGTGTGTGGCTCTCTATAGTCATGCAGCATTATGTTCCTACTAGCCATTCAGCGGTTGTCCTCCTAGCTTTGTTTCCCTTTGTATTATTAGCTCCTCTCCGACCAGCAATAATCTTAAATGAGGGTCACATTCTCTCGTTTGTGTAAAAAGTTGCAGATTTAACTCTTTGAACACACTTATTTTGAAAACTTTAGATTGAAATATGCTCGGGTATTGTCACAGTTGTATGGATGTAACTGGTCGAGGGGCCAAATATCCTCACCTCTATGCGGTTTTGGGCCTTCGAGCTGGCAGTAAGCCAAATAATGGTATGACAGAGACTAAACGTCTCAACTCTGGACTTGTCCAGCATGCTGTGTATATCAATTTTATTCGGAATATTTTCTCAAATCATATATTCGTCTCTTGGTCCGTTTGAAAATGTTTGAGTGGGACAGCTCTCAGCTTTATATTCGGCAGAACTTCATCACTTTTCCTCTTCCAAAGCCTTCCCTTGATATTATTAGCAGTGTACTCGAGACTGGCTGATTAACGAATTTTTAGTAGTAGGTATGTTTTAAAGTTTGGTGAGTGATTTTCCCACACGAGAGTTGCTGGAGATGCCCAGGCAACCGCTATATATTTTTTTACGGTCAAACTATGTTGGTGTACATCCATATAACGACCTTTAAATACATCATCAAGATTTTCTTGCAATGCGTCTGCATGAGATTGTAGCTGTTTCAGCCTTGGAAATGGTACTTTCGACGTATTTAGCCATAGTAGCTTGGATTTATTGGTCCTTACTACCAACTTTGTTCTGGTCTGCATTAGTGAAGTCTTAAAATATGTCTAAGAAGACACAAAGCACTAAGTTTCTCTGGATTGCGTTATTTTGGAATGAGTAAACAATTGAGTTCTCTCTCTAGAAGAAACTTAGATATCCCTAGCTTTACAAATGCTTTGTAGCACCCTATACCAACTTACGATTTCACTATTATAACTCCCAATATGATGCCCACTTTTTTCTCCCACAAAGTTTTAAAAGCGTTATAAATAAAATTCTTAGCAAAACACTAATGAAAAGAGTCAGTCAGCTTCTTTGTTCTGATGGTTGAAGCGCCTTTTAGTCTGCACAAGTCAAGTAAGGCGCTAAAGCGTATTTGTGGCACTTGCAAATGTGCAACAGGCAAATGCAACATATGCAACTCAAGAAAAAGTACTGAAGCAGTGTGAGACGCTAACTGCATGAAAAACACACTGACTGAGTGACTGATGGCGGCGACAGTGATGACAGCAAAAAAAAAACCATAAATGCAAGTGATGAGTAGGCTGCGTTGGAAGTGGATATACCTTGCACCTCGTACGCAGCTAAGAAATACTTTTCTCAACTTGCTGCTTGGCTAAAAGGCTGCTGGAGGGACACGCACAGCTTTTCAAATATGCAAAAACTCAGCAAATCAACAATGACAATTTGCGTTGAATGATGATGAGAAACATATTAAATAGTAGCGGCAGCACAGAAAGTACTGAGTACAAGCTTGAAGATGGCAAACTTAAAGCTGACAAGTGAGACGCCCACATGCAAACATCTTGTAAGTAGAAAGATCAAAGGAACTCAATCTAAATATGATTTTGTTTTACTGGCACCTCACACTGCTTGCCACAAAGACCTAGCGCACGATTTCGAGAGTGAAAATCAGATGCAATGATGGTGTAGCTGAGGTACGAATGAACACAGATTTCTTTTTATTTTATTTGGTGCGAATTTTTGATCTCTTTTTGCAACTCCAAAAGATGAGTGCCCAAGGGATGAGTATATGTTAGTGATGGTCTTGATCTCATGCTGATTTAAGAGTGCCAGATGTAACAACAATTTAGTTCAATAATTTGATACAGAATGAGGTGTACTTGTACCAACCAGACCTGTTAAATAATAATTACCGGTTTGATTACATATTTTCTTGAGAATATATTTAATGACTGATTACTAAAAAAAAATTTATTAAAAAAAATAATCAAAAAAAATTATAACTTTTTACGATTATTAAACAAATTAATAAAACTCTAAAATAATGAAAAAAATCAATTTTGATTACTTTGGATTATTGATCAAAAAAATAATCAAAACAACTTTTTTAATCAGTAATTAAAAATAATCGAAAGTAATCAAAACAACTTTTTTTAATAAATAATTAAAAATAATCAAAATCAATCAAAACAACTTTTTTTAATCAATAATTAAAAATAACCAAAAGTAATCAAAATTTTTTGATTAGTTTTGGTTTTTTCTAATCGTAATCAGTTAATAATTGTCTTCTCTTGAAAACCAATTAAAATGTTCATTACTAATTAAAAAGGACTTCTAATTAATTGCTTACTAATTACTAATCAAATTTAGCAGGTCTGGTATCAACGCGATACCTATACGTCTACTGAAGGATTGTGTGTTTGGAATCTCAAGTTATAAATAAAATAAAAAAAATTTTAACAGCATTTCGACTGTTAGGAAGATGACCTTATTTCAAAAACTTTTTCAAAACCGCCCTTATCAAAATTTGTTTCAATAACGCCCTATCTCATAATTTTTCTTCAACAACTCCCTATCTGAAAGTTTCATTCAAAAACGCATTATCTCAGCCAAAAATAAATTGAATTTTCGTTCAGATAGGGCGTTCTTAAGTAAAATTTTGAAATAGGGCATTATTGAAAAAAATTTTGAGGTGTGGCGTTCTTCAAAGAAAAATATTTTGAAATAGGTAGGTCTTCCACTCAGCAGTCGATTTCCTATTTAAATGAACTCCGAACTGGATTCAATTTTAAAAATTTTTTTTTTTAGTTACGAAAGTTAAACAAAAACTTTTTCAATTTCTGAATTTTGACTGGCTTTCTCAGATTCTTAAAACTTTTTTTTTTGGGTAGGAACCAACATATTTTTTTTTTTTGAAACTTTTCCTTTAAACTTTGTTTTATAAAGTACAGTAGAAATCCCATTCTAAGCGAGAAAAGTATAACCAACATAACTTAACCAACATAACTTAATTTTATTTTGTTTCATCTGCTGTGCCCCGAAAAGCCAGTTCATCAGCCTTCCCACTACTCTCGACCACACAGATTTTGGTCGCGCTTCTCTATAGATGCTTGTCAACTTAGCTGCACATCAACTGAAAGAGTGACATTTGCCCACCACTGCTTAAATGTGAATTGCGCTTCTTTATCGTCGGAAAAAAATAATTAAAGGATAATAGGCGCATAGTTAAATGAAACACACGCGCTAAGGACTCGAAATCCATTACGCTTGCACTTGAATCAACTTTGCCGCCTTGAAGGAGAGAAAGTCGAAGTAAATTATAAATCTGCGAAAAATAAGTAAAACATGAAAAAAAAAATTAAAAAACAGTGAACTAAAAAAAAAATAATGCTAGCTCACATTTGGTACATACAATCTTTTGACCAAGTGACCTTTAAGTGAGCGCATGATCAAAGGGCGTTACTAATTATTGTCGCATTTTATGACACTTCTTCTTTTCTAAAACTATTTTCACAGCGAGGAAAAAAACTGCTTAACGGCAACTAAAGACACACAACGCCTACCAAGTCATGGATGAGTGAGAAATTTGTTACACTTGTTACACGATTCACACGGTGGTACATCCTGGGCTATCCCAATGAAAAAAAGAAAGCCGCCATAGACACGCTGTCTTCGCGCAGGACTTCAAAGCAACCAAGTGTTAGGGCACGTTTAGCTACTATATTGCAAACAACAATGACTCGATCGGTAGGTGACTTTCTTTTATTGATAAATGCAGTTCTTCGTCACACCAAAAAATTCACAAATTCTTCCGGTTTTTGTGCTTGGGCTTCGTGTGTGTTCCATGGCCACTGTTTGGTTTTTGATGCACGCAGTGAAATAGCGTGTGTAGCGAATTTTTTTACTTCTTCTCATGTGTACCCCCGTGCCTGCGCTCCCTCTGTCTTTCGTTGGCTCTCTTTTTCGCTCCTTTTTTTTTTGGGTTTTGTATCCCATATGTACGATTATTCTTTTGCTTTTGTCTAAGAGTCAGAAGCAGTTTTATTTGTCTACCGCTTGTATGTCTCCCGCATGTGAATGATTATTTTGCGGTAGGTCCTCAACAGTTTTGTCACAATTCATCTTCGCCACGGTATATCCTCCAGCAGTCAGTGTGTCAGTTTTAAGCTGCCTGTTTGTCTGCATGCACTCTGCCATTATTTTCCGATCTATTTGTGTGCTCATCCATCCATCAGTATTTGCTTAGAGTTTGTCTGCCTATTCGATTGTGTGAATTGTTATTGGAAAATCGTGCAATGCGTTACTAATACGAAATTCGTTCCGAAAATGTGCGCTGAATATGTGGACTCTTTGCAAATTATTTTTAGTATTTCCAATTTGTACGTTTGAATTATTGGGATTTTTTAACTGTACGTTGCAATTTGTGATGGTTCTTGGGGGACCGTATTTTTTTTAAGGTCATTATTTCTGTGAAATGCTCGAACTTTATTTGAAAGTTTGGGAGCTTTAGAATTGCAAAATCTGCCAAAAATATTTTGTTTCAATAAAGAAGAGAGTGCAGGTAATAAGACGAAAGAGACTGAGCGGGTTAGTACTGCGAGAGAATCAAATTGATTAAGGCATAGGTAAAGAGGTCGGTGAACAGCTGGTAGCGGAGGACGACAGGATGCGAAATATGTAGCTATCGATTGGAGGGAAAGGGTAAGGGGACGTGTTTAACTAAACCGGGCTTTACTGAAATAACAGCGCTTTGTTGAGTAAGCCCCGATTATTTCTTAAATCTACAATTTTCCAGGACCAATTTCACTTTGTTGAAACCCTGTTTGAACTGTATGTCTTCATTAGGTAGGGCGAAGAACTGATACAGGGAAGTCGAAGGGAAAAGGGAGAGGAAAAGAACAACGAAATTGTGATGCCACTTAGACAAGAGGAAACAGAAGAATGAAACTGGAAAGCCAAAAGATAAATATCATGATTAAGACATAGATATAGAGATGAACAAAGAGATAGGGATAGAGACAGTGAAAGAGATAGGCATAGAGATGGATATAAAGATAAACATAGAGATGCATATAGAGATGAACAAAGAGATAGTGGAAGAGACGGTGATAGAGATAGACATAGAGATAGAGATGGAGATAGAGACGGTGATATACATAGAGATAGAGATGGACAGAAAAATCGAGAGTGAAACGAAAAGAAATAGCAGTAATTAGTATGCAAATGAAAGGTAGCGAAAGAGTACCAGTGAAAATGTGTGAGGGGGGCTGTGATGGTAAAAGAGAGTGAGAGTTGAAGAGTGAGGCAGAGGAATTGGAGCTGAGTTAAAGGAAGGCAAGAGCATGCCGGCGTAAAGAATGGACTGAACGAAACAAAACTAAGGCATTCTTGTTCTTGATTTTGCTAAAGTTGCGAATCAAGGCAATCTAAAGCTGTGAAAGGATAACGTCAGCTTATCTGGTAGCTTTCTATGCAATAAGTAAGGAAAACTGTTTACGGCTAAGTGGAAGATTAGACTATGTCAGAATATTCTTCAAGAAAGCCCACTCTCAGATATTGTGGGCGTTTTTCGAGATTAGTTTTGAGACATGACGTTCTTCAAACAAGTTCTGATATAGGTGGCTTTTCATAGCTTCAAAAAAATTTTAACCGGATTATGCAACAACTATAGCCTATGCGCATAATTATTATAGAAGCGGGTAATATTAATTAGCAGTCAAGAATTGTTTATATAAATTATTGCAAAAGTCTGTATTAGGACAGAAGCAAAACCTCACTCATATCCATCGATATCAAAGTTAATGACCACGTCAGCATCACACAGTGCCGGATACAGCAACAGCTGCTGAGCCAACTCAAATAAAACAAAGCTGTAAAATGTTTATGAAAGCTGTAAAAATTTGTTTCTTATACTTTCAAAAAGTAAGTAATAAATGACGTCTGCGAAAATATTAATCATACATTTTATGCCGTTAAGCTTTAATAGGCTTAAAAGCATGTGGAGGTGAGCTAATAACAGACTGTATATATGTATGTGTATCGCCAACGCTGAAGGTTTTTAACCTGTAAAGCCTCTTGGGTCATATGCGACTTAGTTGAATTTAACTCGATAACTGAAGTGTCACAAAATTATGATGTGAAAATGTCTACCACTTTTTAGCTTCCAAACTTAATAAAAGTTAAGTAATAATTTTCAACTGCCAAACGGTATTGATGCCTAGTTGGGCAAAATTAAGCACGAAAAGTAGTAACCGTCTTTATTTTTCAAACCAGAGTGCGAATATATCGAAAAGCCCAAATACTCACTAAGCGATAGACAAACTGTCATTCTTAAATGAGTCCTTGCTTACAATGGGACCTCATGTACCTGCTTTTGTATGTGGCATTGTGTATATACAGAAGTAACAGGTTAAAGATGTAGATGTTGTGTAGATACAGCAGTAACAGGTTAAGGCTGTAGATGTTGGCGGTATTTACTGTCAATAAAATATGCATAAATTTCTCACTTAGCTACGTGGTAATAAGACAAGCTGCGAGAGTGTATGTCGTAAGTGCTTCAAAGCACCAATTTGTAAGCTGACAAAGAAATTAAGAATATTTATAATGGGAGCTGGAATGTATTGAACAAAGGAAAATAAAAAGTGTGAAAATACATATTTTCTAATTATGAATGGAATTTAACGCAAGTGTCGATGGGCTGTGAATAAAAAAATGCTTCTAACTAGAGTTGGGTATAGAAGATCAAGGCAATCAAAATCTGATTAGTGAAATATTGGGTAAGTCATATGTAAAAAGAAACATAACGCTTCATAATTTTGTCGAAAGTCATATTTAGAAAACTAGTGCTACATTTGATTGAACAGGAAATTACAAATTGAAGAAGGCTATCGGCAGCCGACACCCAGTCGTGCTTTATCATATCAATTCTGACATATAGCCTGAAGTTTTTCCGATGATATGATCCTTAAATTATTTTAGACTAGAGCTCTGGGCAAGTGCTACCCTGTACGGTGAGCCAATTAAGAGCGTTATAATTCAAGGAATACAAATCAGCCAATCCACTAGATAGACCATTTATGTAAATGAATTACAGAAAAATTTTAACTCCGCATATAGTACTTACTAAGCTTTGTTAAACTTTCTTTTTGAAACCGATGCTGAGTTCTAAATGAAATAGCTTCGAGCGTTTAAAGCTTTCCTATAGATAGAAATTAGTTAATCCCAAGGCACCAATACAGGTAATATAAACTCAACAGCTGATTCGATTTTTTTCATTTCAATTTTCTCTAAACTGTCAAACTTGCTCTCAATTGGTTTGCTTAAACTTTAACTTGTACTGTGCTGTTTTGACGTTTTAGAGGAGCGATTTTCAACATGGCCGCCGAGCTATTACCTGTTTTACTATGCCCTGGTTAATCCACTGTTTTTTCAAAGCAGTTGGAGATTGAAAAAACCTTCCGCCCTTTCGTTTGTTCTGTTGAAGAAACTCTCCCTGGCAATCTTGTCCCGAAATAGTCTGAAAATGATGCCACACTTTTTGATGCTTCTTTCGCTGATCATGCTCATCATCATCGATTTAAAGATTTTTCTATTTCTTGCTATATATATATTTATGTATGTATGGTAGGTATAAATCAGGCATGTTAATCGGTTTTCGAAAAGTCGAAACTATCGTCTGATTAAAACTTATATTCCATAGAAGTCGATCTTTAGAAAGGCCTTATGTCAAAAGGGTTAGATTGAAGCACAACTTTTTGACAATTATGAGGTGTATATAATTTTATATGCTCTCAAATGGTTTTTTTTCACCACAGGAAAACGAATACACCTTACTACTTTGCTATCGTGCTGCGCCAGTTAAAACAAGCAAATTTTGACAGATGAAACGAAACTTGGATCCTTTTTTACTTTCCGTGGTGAAATTATTCACTAAACTTTAAACATTGTTTTATTTATGTTTCCTTATTCTGTTCGAATTTCATTAAATCAAATACGAAAATTCCGACTCCGATTTCGGTTCCGATAAACCCACAGTAACATTCTTAATGTATATATATAGATACATATTAGTACTAACATATGCACATATTTCAAGAGCATTTCCCATATGTCATTTTGGCTTCATCCTATAGCCTCCAGCCGAGACCAACCGCTCTACTGATTCGTACTTACTTATAAACGCAAATGGCACATAAATAATGGACTTAAATGTCAAAAGGGGAGCAATCAATTTGTTTTTCTGCTTTTACGAGAAACTCTGCGTTGCCACCTAAAAGTTTCAATGTCTTAATGCGCTTTTGGGACAAAACAGCCATCGAATTGAAGAAAAAAAAAACAAAATAAGCGCAACAACAACAATATGAAACAAAATGCTAAAAATGCAAGCAGCGAGCGCCACAAGTTATTTGCCCAAGGCAGAACATATTTAAGCGCATTTTTATTTTGTTTTTTAGCTAAAGTTTTTTAAACCTACTTTTTAACTCGAAAGACATTTTTTATACAATTTATTTTGTTTTCCGTTTTGCATTTTCTATCTGCGCCTGGCTACACTTTGCATCCGCTACAAACGCCAAACGAACGGATAGACGTACCGACAAACGCTCATATGCAGACTTGAAATGATCGTCCGTCTTGCTTGACGCGTCCGCAAAGGCATGCCAGCATAGCAAGGCAAAGCCGGAAAGTACATAAGCTGCATAGCGGCCTGGCAGGGAATCAACCAGTGCTGCTGAGTGCTTAAGTGCTTCCGAAAGTGAAACAAATCTGTGACATGTGTTACGCGCGCTGATCGCTACTGGCTGGCTGCTGAGCTTCTGAATGTTGTTGGTTGCTTTCTTGCATTTTATGTTTTGGCGCACAAAAGCACGGAGCCGTCACTATTTTGCTCTTTGTTTGGTGCTGTTGTGTTTCATATTTTCTTTATAAATTCAGCACAAAAGTGCTTTGTTGGCTGCTATTTTGCTTTAGTATTTGGTGCAGTTTTCTTCTTTTTTTTTGCGCTGCTACTTTGGCGATTTTCGGCTGCTTTTTACCAAATTTCATTTCTCAGTTTTTTCCATTTTCATCATTTTTTGTTTCACAATTTTTGTATATTTACTGATTTGAAGTTACCAGCACTACTCCCCCTCTTTTGAAATTGCTTTTACTACCAACACTTTAGCGAATTTTTAGGGCATTTTAAGCGGATTTTGGGGCAATACCATGCCGATGGCTCCATTGCAAATATTCCGGGAGTCTCGTTTCTTTAGGGATGTCAGCTGTGTGGGGTGTAGGATTGTGAGTGCAAATGCGAAGGCAATGAAGTCAAAGTTTAATAAGTGATTCAACAGTTTCGTGCAAAACGATAAAAGCAGAGTCAACTGTATATGAATTTTAAACACAGTTTTACGGGAACCGGAGTCGAAACTGTATTTTTCACATTTGATTTATAGAACCGAAATCAAGAGGGGTACAAAAGCCACATATCTAATCAGATGTTGGGATAAGAAGCGTAGAATACAGTAACACATGAACTCGAGCACCAGAAATTACAAATATTTTGATCTCATAAGTATCATTCGAAGGTGCTACCCCAGCGGTTAAGGGACCTGGAATATACGAACCAAAATATCAAGAGTTGAAAAAATGGTTCCCGAGACAGTCAGGCTGCTACCATAGATGCTAGTTCCTATAAAGGACGTCAGATACTCTGGCTTCTCAGTCCATATTAGCGTTTGTTGGCAATAGTGGCTCTCCCTTGGATTTCACTGATGACGGAGGTTCCCAGACAGGCATCTCGCAAGTTTCCAATCATATTCGTCAACAGCGAATACTAGTAGGCTTTCACCTAGATCTTTGGCTGTATAAATCTAAATATTTGAACTTCTACAAAGCCTAAGAGGAGCGGCATGGAGCTTTACTTTGATATCCCACATACCCAAACCTTGTAATAGATTGTTTCAGAGCGAAACTTTATCGCGCTTATTATGCTAATCAACATCATGTTAACTTCCCAACAATAGTAGTGCGCTTTCGCGCTGCCACAGTTTTGCACAACACTGTATTTCTATATTAGCATACTTTGCCACGAAATAGCCTGGTTATTTATGTGATCTGCTTATATGTGCGCTGGTCTGTAGATTGTCTGCATCAGCTGCTAAGTATGCCCCGGCCTTCTATTTGTTGCAACAGCTGTTAGGAGCAATTGATTTCGCTTTCGTATTTATTTATTTACATTTTTCCAGCGCCATATCCTCACCCTCAACCAACTAATCATCGATTTTTGTCGCTAATGTTCATGTGATTGGGCTGCTGTTTTTGTTGCTGTTGTCGTCCTTATTTTCCTGCTGTTGCTGCTTCACTGCCGCTGTTTTGTTGTTGCTACTTTGCGCAGCTTCTGCGCTTTTGTTGCTGCTGTCAGTACATGACATTGGATTGTTGCATTGAATGGCGGAATGGCTCAGTGAAATGGAATTACATTGGAATGCTACAGATCTTATACATACACATACATATGTATGTATGCTTGTTCTTGTTTGTATAAAAATGTTTGCTTACACAGTCACATGCGGTTGAAGGTGTGGCATGCTGCATGTCGCCTGGCGGTGGGTAGCTGTCAGTTGTGGCGATGTGCTGCATTTAACGTATTGAATAAATAAACGCCACGTTTTTGTTTTGCTGTCGATGGCAGTTTGTTCTTGTGACAATATGTCCAGGTTCAATTCAGAAGTATTTTTAATATTTCAAGGAACTAAGAATTGCAAATGCCTAGAAAGTGTATAACTACAGTAACACTTTTTTCCCAAATATTGAGTGTATCAAATTCCTCGACAAGAGCATCGCTGTTGCAGTTGTTATTTTATCTACGAATGACCCAGTTCAGCACGCACATCGTTCGTATTGGAAAAAGTCAGAAGATTACTTAGACGAATTTATTAACGCAGCCATGAGAAGAGATGCCACTTCCAGGGCAAATATTACGTACTAGAAAACCAGACCAAGCTTCGCTAGGAACTAAGAACTAATATAGACTGAAAACGATTTTTAATGTTATATCTCCGACACCAGCTGAGATATGGCACTAAATCACGTCGCTTATTGCAGCATATTTTCGGTCACCCTGGTCCACATATTGGTCGAAACCGGTAGAGTTATCGAAATAAGGAATATCTTAAATTTTAAGTCAGACGTCTCACAGTGCAACTGTGACAGCTGCATTCACTTTTATTCAGCATATTTAGAATGATACGCGATCAAACATACAGACAGACAGACAAAGATTCTAAGAGCTGTTGCTTTAGGTTCTACTGGCTCAACAATGACCCCTCCTGTCAATTTTATTTGATTATATGCAATCTGTAGCCAGGTCCGTTGCAGTTTTCAGCACGAAGATGTCCCCGCGTAGTGTAAAAGTTTGTTATAGATTGCTCTATCCTCTGCCAGAGATGGGAGTGTTCTCCAATAATTGACAAACTACTTAGCAGATCTACGGAAATGAATCCTTCTGGCTTCTCACGGGCAATTTTCTTTTCATATTTTTGGCTTTACTTTCACTTTCAATCTCACCTTTGGTGTCTCTCTCAAACCTCTTTTTCATTTTCGAATAAAATTAAAACAATAACAAAAAATGGAAACTTTCTCGACTGGGCTTTCTACCATTGGCGAGTGTGTTATAAGCTCAACATCCACCGGCCGATTGCCTTTGTTTGTATGGGTCGGCCAAGATACCTCTTCCTTTAGAGTAGGGAGCTGTTTTTAGAAGAGCACAGTCGGAGTGTCAAAAATAGCCACAAAAAACTAATCTTGAGCAATGCTACACTCCGCCAGGCGGCGATGAGTCCACAACAGTAGTGAAAGGAATACACATAAATAGTAGTTTAGTTGACAGAAAACTAGTGTTCTGATAGCCTAATGGTTAGCAGAGCGTTGCAAAATTTCTCTTGTAAATAAAAACTTTTAATTCGCAATTCAAAAAAAATAAAATAAATATTTTAAACAAAAATAATTTATAAAAAAATATTATTCTTGTCCTTAAACTTATTTATAGTCAAAATTTCTTTTATAAATAAAAACTTTTCTTTTTTAATTAAAAAATAATAATCAAAAAAAATAAAAATTGTGAACA
Source organism: Merzomyia westermanni (assembly GCA_949987695.1). Classification (NCBI taxonomy): domain Eukaryota; kingdom Metazoa; phylum Arthropoda; class Insecta; order Diptera; family Tephritidae; genus Merzomyia; species Merzomyia westermanni. Next base: position 14,717,232 of record OX465293.1, on the reverse strand, counting down.
ATAATGATTTATAAAAAAACTATGCGATATAATTCTTGGCATTGAGCTGGTAAATAGTCAAAATTTCGCTTATAAATAAAAGCTTTTAATTCTTAATTTAAAAATAATAATAAAACAAAATTTCAAACACAATAATAATTTATAAAAATATATTATTCTATATTATTTTTGGCCTTGAGCTGATTTATATTCAAAATTTCTTTTATAAATAAAAACTTTTATTTTTTAATTAAAAAATAATAATCAAAAAAAATAAAAAATTTTTAACAATAATAATTTATAAAAAAACATTGGTTTCGGCCTTGAGCTGATATATAGTCTTGAATACTTTAGAAAAAAAATTGCTAGAAAAGTTTAGCCCAAAATACCGTAAACAAAAGTTGTTGAATGTCAAAAACAAAATTAAATCTCAACGTACAACAACCACGTATGTTACACTTATGGATGGCTACCCATAGAATTGAATTACGAAAATGAAATACAAAAATCACTTAACGGCAAAATGATTGACGGATTTGGTATGTCGATGGACAAAAACCATGATAATAAAGTGAATAAAATCAAGAGTGGGGCTTAGCTGTAAACATGACACGACGCATAAAAGCCCATTGTAAGCGCCAACTAATGCAAGCTTATCACTGCAACGGGGGATTAATTTCGCTTAAGCGGCTTTTGAAACATTGCAACTACCATGAACAATGAAAATAAAATAACAAAAAATTAAAAGATAACTAAAAGAAAGAAAGATTGAAAATGTTTAAATTGAAATTCCCAAATAACGCCTTTAAAACGTCAATCGATAGTGGTGCAACAAGCCCGCACCACACCCCACACGACTTTTAGAGGCGAGCGTGAAGTGTTTTTTTTTTTATTTATTCATGAAAGCTGTCAATAAAAAAAAGCTTATATCGGCGGCTACAAAGTGTTGAATTCACCAAATTATATGGCGGCAACGTTAACGCCCCAAAAATGACACTTTCGTATTGTAATTTTGTGCGACACTTTATGACACTTAACATGTCAAACAAATTGACAATCAAACAAATGACACTTGTAGATAAACAAATGCTGAATAATGTAGTGTTACAACAAAAGCAAACTGCACAATATAAAAAATGTCAACAATGACATTAAAGTGATTTGGTGGCTGCATTTGGTTTGTTTTCAATGCCTCAACAAAACGCATTAAAGACCACCTAGCCGAACCAATAGTTTTTACGAGTTAAGTGCATGTGAGTGCACGCGTTGCATTTTAGGCGGTAAAAACAAAAAAAACAACACCAAAGAAAAAGAATTAAGCTGGAAATCAGCAATCAAAGCAAACAAGTTTTTGAATTTGTCGATTTTCGATTTCTAAGGAGCTGAGGTTTGCATATTTTGTTATGAACTAGAGAAGTGCGATTCAAAAATTAATCGAACCTGAACTTGTTTAATTAGTTAATCAGCAAAAATTCAATATCGGACAATCACATTAGGTTAATTATCTCTACATATTATGAAATTCTAACAGGTCGATGTCTGTGCCTTGCAGATATTCAAGAAAATCGATAGATGGGATCATTATAGAGCCAATAGGATCCAAAGGAAGAGTTTTTAGAATTTTTGTCTGTCTGTCTGTATGATTGGTTGCGCATCACTCTAAAACTGCTTAAAGCAATTGAATGTAGCTTTCACCTTTGTATTACTAGATGTCTAACTTAAAATTTAGTATATTTCTTATTTCGATAACTCGACTGGTTTCGGAGTTATCGACTAATATGTGAAACAGTGAAACCCAAAATATTTTAGTACAATATGGATATCAAACGAAAGATGTTAATGAGGGTTGTAACAGGCGTTGTGATTAATTTCCATACCTCACTTGGTTTCGGTGTTACAATGAATAAAATCGGACTCGATCTATAAGTTCTGAGACGCAGTGAAGCGTGGCCAGGTCTTCTAGTTATCTTATAATTACTTGAATAATCAAATCAAATAATCAAAAAAAAATTCACTGAATATTTATTTAATCGATTAAACTAAAAAAACAAAAAAAAAAAGTTACTAAAAAAATTTTATAAAACTAGCTTTTTTAAATTAACCTTAAATTGGAATTAATTTTTCCGTGAAAAATGAAATAGTCGTGCTCAGTTTGGTTTATTAAATTTATTGATGTTGCAAAGTCTCTTGTTCTCCGGTAAATCCTAATTACTTATAGCAAGTTTCCTCAAATTTAAAAAGAAGTTGCAAAACATAGTATGTCTTCTTGCGACATCTAGCGGATTTCTTGGCGTCCTAAAATAAAGTTCAAGTTACGCTGCTCTAGATTGTCGGAAAGTTAATATGACATCTCCCACTATTTGTTAGTCTTTTCCCCATATCCCGTCATGCAATATCTAGAAATTTATTTCCATATTCTGTACTTTGGTAGGCATCTTTCAAGTGCATGGCTCACCGGGCAGCTACTTAAAAATCGATTACAAGAATTCCAAGTTCGCACAGGATTTCTAACTATCATGGCCGATGTGCCATTTAAAAAAGGTTTTGCCATGTTATCTCCGAACCCCGAACTATATTCCAAGTGTCAAGCCTTCCAATTTTTCTTAGTTAGAATGAATTGTCGAATCATTATGATTCGTGCGCCATGTATCGGAAGTCATTTCCTTTTGATTTATTTGCGCCGGGCTACCGAAAGTTCTATATATCTGAATCCGTGCACCACGAGTAGAGTTTCTTCTAAGCCATTGCATTAACAATATTCCAGGTTGTTATGTAGTTCCACCGCTGATAAATTATCCATCGGCTTTTGTAGCTGCGTTTTACTGTGCTGTAAGCGCGAAGTGGGAGCTATATTGTTCCAGTGATCTCAAAAGAACAACCGGTGTCCTGAAGACTGAAGTGAGGAAACAAGAAAATGGACTACGACAGGCGTGCGTACGAAGAACTGCCTGTTAGGAGTAAGCCCCAAACATTCTACCAGAAAATCCGGCGGAGGAGAGAAGGTTTCAAGGTCGCTGCGAATGAAAATTTGGTAAAGTACGTGCTTCAATTTTAATGCATGACTTGCCCATAGGTGCGATAACTGGGCTTTTTAGACAGCTTACTTACCTTACTCAAAGCATATTGAGTATGAAAAGGGGTGGTGAGTCGGAGAATTCATCAGCTCTGCTGACCAGACCATATTCTAACGACTCTAACTGACGGTAGCTCAGTAAATGACTTTAAAAACCAAATCCAGAAGGATTTGCCTTCCCTTTGTGTTTCTAAGTGACATCAGCTATCGCGAGTTAGAAATGTGCGGCGCTTGTTTGTTAACACGGCCGAAGTAATCTAGGCGGCTGAGCGTCAATTAAAGAGCGACTGAATAGATGTTCTAAGATATTCTAGAATTCGGCTTACATGGCCTTTTTTTCTATTATAAAGACGAGTAAAATTATATTTATATTTTTATGATGCAAGTATTTCTTTAAAATTAAATTATTTAGGTTAATAAGAGATTATAAGTTAAGTGAATGCATCTTCGTTGAATTTAAAATGCGCATCTGCCACACAATAAACTAAAAGCAACTTAATGAAGCCAACGAAATGAATCAAGGAATTTGAAATGGTCATAAAAACTTAATTTAGTAAATCCACACTGACCAAATTGATCAAAGCATTAATTCAATTCTGTAAAGCAAAAGCCATAAATACATTCTTGTAAACCAACAACAAACATTTATTTATGGCCAATGACTATGTAGGTGTTACGAATCTGATTAGCGTCGCGCTGGAGACAATCAATCGTCGCTTGATGCAGCACTGCAGCGTAGCTAAACACAACAATTAAGCAAAATCAATGGCTATTTGGTGGTGGTGGTGGTGCTGCTGCTGCTGTTGATTCTCCAGTGACACACTTTTGTCATTTGGGGATTTGGATTTTATTTCTTTTTTCGTCATCTTCTTCACTTTATTTCGTTTTCGTTGTCATTGTCTAAAGAACTTTGCTTGAGTGATGGTTGAGGAAATAGTGGAAATTGTCCTGGTATTCAAAAGCACAGATGCATACCAAATTAACAGCAAACGAGACAATGCAACACATACACCTACGCAAGCGCATAGCTCGCACTCAAATAGTCATCGATGTGGCATCTTTTTTAATGGCAGACCCTCAAAACAATGCAAAATTGTATGCGCTGATCATTGGTTTGTTGGTATGCAGTATCCCAATACACATTTGGTGAATGCAAGTAAATTCCTTTTTAGCTGTATGAAAGAACTCTGGTTGGCCAACACAGCAGCCGGCCGTAACAGATCGATGTGGTACGCATCGGTAGAATGTGAATGTGTAGTGAAAACTGAAGCAGAAACCAAAGCAAAAGAACAAAACAAAAAATTCTACATTTCGTTGTGTATGCCGTGTGGGAGCTGCAACAATTCAGAGTTTATCCAATTCGGCAGTTAAATTCAATATACGACAAATGTTTTACTGAAATGCTGACACACCTGGTTGCAATTATAATAAACAAACCATTACCTCAATAGTTGCTGAACACAACTTCATTGGCTATTCATGATATATGGGAACTACATAAACTTAGTAATTGGTTTAAAAGCTTGAAGTGTGATGTCGTACCATAGAAGCTTGTAGTTTTAGAACATTCCAAGCTTTTTAAAACAGATTTAACTAGAAAATTCGACCAGGATTGGCTGCCTTTCGAAACTTAAACCAGTTGAGATATGGAATTTAGTCGCATCGCTTTTTGCAGCACTCTTTATCATCTTTCGTTGGATATCCATATTGTACCAACAAATTTTGCGTCACCCTAGTCCACTTATGTAGGTACTAAATTTTAAGCTAGACATCTGGTATTAAAATGGTGAAATTGCATTCAATTCTATTCGCTATTTTTGGAGTGATACGCGCTCAAACATGCAGACTAACCGACAAAAATTCTGAAAACTGTTATCTTGCTTGGTAATGATCCCTCCTACCAATTTTCTTGAATATCTGCAATGTTTCGATTTCGACCTGTTACAATTTTATTATATGTAGATATTTGATTTACATGGGTAGTCTTTTTCGGGAATGTCTACGTCACGCTCTGGTACTCGCATCTTTTAAGTCTTATTGAATTTTTATTTCAAAAATTATAGTCTCTTTGAAGCTCGACAAACTGTTTTATGTTTGCCTAAAAATGCAATATTCAGAGTTTGGTTATAATTTAGGTTGTTGTAACTATTCTTCAGTGTAATCCTGGGATATGGCGTTTTTCAAAAAAAAAAAAAGAATCTGAAATTGGGTGTCCGACACCACAAGTATAGGCAAGAAAGGAACGATGAGTCTCTTCATAGGCCATGCTTAAACAAAAGTGCTCACTTCAACCCATACAAAGAGTTCACAACTAGCATTGGTCGCATCGGATTCATCCCAGATTAATCGCATTTGTTGCAGGGAATTTAGGATGAATTTTAGAATTTTTCCGCTTTCATTTACCTTTTTGTTTTTTGTATTCGGTAGATTTTCAATTATTTGTTAATTTTATATTTTATTGCATTCCCAAATTGTTTTTTTTTTAATTTCTATTAATTTTATGAAAACATAGTCACTTTTAGTTAAAGGATGCTGTAATCGATGCTAATATGGTTATGTAAATGGTATGGTTATGACCAGAGCTTTGTGAAAAATCCCCGATTAATTTTAGCTAAAGAACGATCTAACAAGTTTCATTGCTTTCGACAACATCAGCCATATATTGAGGGAAAATTTTAAAACTCTTCTTCAAATCCTAGAAATCCTCCAAAAAAATTTGTTAACAAAATTGCAATATTTTATATTTGTGCAAAGCTCTTCGGGTACTAAAGCTTTTCGCATAGTTGCAATCAAAATATACTCAACTTATGTACAACTTGCTTGCAATCAACGGAAGAAATCTGTATAACATTAACTTTAATTTCAAAACCAATTATCGAGAAATATGGCTTTTTATTGAGAACTAGTCAAAGCTTTTAATTTTAATGGTTTTGGTTGATTATATGTCGTATTTGGTGAAAGCTCAATTAAATCTTTAAGAATAAAGCAATTCTTATATTTTTAATTTCAAAAAGCATTTCCTTTTCGTATTTTTTAGGAAAATAAATTGGCACACATGTTAGAGGAACATGGATTGAACAACGATTTATGTAACAGCAAAATAGATTTTCTATTTCATTACTGGTGGTATAGTTAAGAAAAACCATAAAAGAAAATTGTATGCAGGAAAATCTTATACAACTTCTTGAGTTTTGCCGATAAAGAAATAGTGAAGCTTTCAAAAGTTAAAAAATAATATTCGAACTGAAAGACTTTAACCGAAAACCCATATCATAAACTTCTAGAAAATGAATAACTATGAAACAAGCTTTAAAGCTTTCACAAGATGAGTTTTTTCCAAATAACGATATAATAGTAAAACCGACCAACAAATGTGCTCTCCTTGAAGTTGTTTATGTAGAGCTTCCCACTACTCTATTTACACTGTCCCACTTACAAGTTGATAAAAATATTAGCTACCCACATATATGCAGCTCTGTATAAACTGGTGGACTTCCTTTTGAGTACACAAAACAATTGCTAAGTCCATTACAAAATTAACAAGCAGTCAACTTGGGACAAAAGAAATCTGTATAATGAGCATTTGTATATAGACTTACGTTGTAAGGAAGAAAATCAATGCGAAAAGTAGGGCACAACATCAAAAACAAACCTTGAGAGCACAAAACAAACAAGAGGACACAAGCTTTTCTGACACAATTTCGCCAAATTTCAATTTCATTAGCGCACATAGAGATAGACCAAAATAATGGAAGGTCCAGAATGCTAGACTAAGAAGGAAGCAGAATTATGTAGATATGGCAAGAGTGAATATCCGTCACATAAACACAAAATGATATCGAATAAGACTCTTGGGGACATTGCTAAATAGTCCAATCCAAAAAAAAAAAAATTTAAAAAAAAACGGAATGAGCTAAAAGTAGGGAAAGCGGCATAAGGGAAAGCTTCCAATGAATCATGAGCAAAAATAGTAAAGCAAATTACAAAAACAAGCAACGAAGAGAAATGCGATTTCATTCTTGCAATGTCCTTCATTGTCGTGTGCTTGAGACAAGGATACGCATGCAAACTAGAGCAATATCTGCTGACTTACTAGACGAAACCAACTAGTAAACAACAACAACAAGCGTTATTGGTTTCTTCTTTTTGTTGCTGCTTAGCTTATTGTCAACCTATTGTGTCAAAGCGTCAATCATGCAAACGCATACAACCTGCAGAGATTTATTTTCATTACATTAGACCGTATCGAAAAAAAGGAGCAAAAAATTGGTGTAAATATAAAATCACTTTTTCCTTGTCAATTGGGGGTCAACTTGTAACATTTTTGGATCTTCTTTTGGAATACTTAAGGTACTCATACTTATAAAGAGCTATGATCGCTCTGCAAATGCCGCCGGGAAATTTTTATTATGTATAGAAGATTTCCACAGCTTAGTGGAAGATCACCCCATCAAAAGAAACGATTGAAAAACGTCCTAACTTAAAATTTATTTGAAGAAAGCTACATCTAAAGATAAAGTCAACGAAACTCTAAAAGAATGCGTTTTTGAATAATGGTTAATCTCTCATTGATCCATCGACATACTTTCTATGGGGGTATACGACCGATTGATCATTTCTTGATAATGTATAGTATACTCTAAAGCACATAAATTCGTAGATTTGCACGTAGTACAGCAGATTAGTAGCAAAAAAAAAATATAAAGCAATTACCCAATTTTGTACTAGTTTCGGTATGTTTGACTTACAGATTTTTGAGACCAAATGCAACAGAAAGCTAATTATTTTCTATATACCTAGACATATGTATAAGCAAGTACAGTTGAAATGCTTTTGAGGTGTATGTTGCAAAAAACCTAAATACAGCAGACTATACACCAACCGCAATATAAACCAATTTAATTTAGAATTAAAAAAAACAGAAGGAGCACACAAAAATTTACAAAAAACAGTAGAAAGTCGAGCAACAACACCATAATGACGTTATCATCAAGGCAACATCATCTATATTCAGTAGCTAGCTTTGTTATACCACTTCAAGGATAAGTTTGTATGCTAGAAAGCTTTTAACTAGTATACCCAGTCAACATTAAGAGAATTTGTAGGACTTGAATAGTGGATGCATTGAATAGCGGATTAGTACTCCGTTGAAGTGGCGAGGACAAACATTTAAAATAAAAGTTTTACTAGAATTCTTTGAAATCTTGTTCCTACACAATTAAACTTTTTCGGCCTAGTTTGAAAGGACACTTCTACTTAAAACTGTAAGCTGAAATAGGTATGTAGAAATTATAAACTGGCTTATTTTCTATACGAGCAAAAAAATTTTCTTGTTCAATCTGTTTTCTATTGAAAGTCCAACAATTCAATTCTTATCTATAACACTGCGTTACAGAAACGAGCTTTAGTTCTGTCCTATGAACCAAATATACTTTTTCGGAAAGGGGAGACAAAAATAAAAAGACATGCCAGAATAAAATTATTATTTTTTTTCCGCTTTCCGAAAAAGTATATTTGGTTCATAGGACAGAATGTGTGTAACGCGGTGTAAGGTTTGTAAAATTTTTGGTACCGTTTAGGACCCGTATAGTACAAATAAGCTATGCTATATACGGAATTTGCTTAAATTGTTTTTAGATAAAAAGCAAGATCTGCTACAACTTTGCTTAACTGTTGCCTTGGGACTTCTAAAACGAAGTCGTCTCAAAAGACACATCATGCTTGTTGGCCTTACGTTGAACAATCTATTGCAGCTTTACTTCCGATCTGCTACGAAACGAAAAACATTTTTGTCGTACCCTGAAAACAGACATGCTAAAACCCCAAATGAATGAATTAGTGAATAAATGAAGTCATGCGGCCAAACGCCATAACCAATGTGAGTGTTGCACAGGCGGACTTGTTGCACAATGACGCTTTTTGTTGTTGGCACAAAAGCTAAAATATTGCTTATAAGTACGTATGTATGTAGGTTTAAATGAAAGTCAGTGGCGTTGGAAGGCAAGCGGCCAAGCTGTTGCTCTAATAGACTAATGACCGCTGCTGGCGTACGAGCAATCACATCATTCGTTGTCCAAGTTGGTAAAGTGGCCGAAAGCGAACGCAAAATTTGCATATGCAATTGGCTTCAACTAATTTTTTTAGCAAAAAAATGTTGTTTGCATATTTCTTTTTAATCAAGTTTTAAAAATAATTTAGTTTCACTTATAAGCATGTGTATGTATTTGTATGTATGTGTGAACTAAATAAATCGCTTCTAATAAAGTGAGCGTAACAAAATTGCTGCCAAACAAATATAATTCGTCTACATTAGAGTGGTTGTGCCAGGCTTTTCCCAAACCGTTTGCATGTGGGTTTATTCAAGCAAATTTCCGTTCATGATTATAAATGATTTCAGGGCAAAGAATAATAATTTCTTATATTTTCTATATACATATACATATTTCTTATATACTACATACACTTATATAAAAAATAAAAATTTTTTTTTTCAATAAATATTTTTTTTATTATTAATTATTTAAAGTTGTTATTGGAACAGAGAAAGCAAATTTAGAGATAGCAGCCCTGACCTGATCCATTTCGAAAGCTGCTAGACTTCTTCAAGAGAGACATTTTAGTAAGCTCCGTCAACCATTGGGCTATCAGAACACTGGTTTTCTGTCAGTTAAACTCTTATTTCTATTCATTTTACCATAACTTTGTGCTATCTAGCGGTATGTAGCATTGATCGGTTTTGGTTTTTTTTATAGCTACTGATCTCAAATTTTCGTTCACTATTATTGTAACTGTAATTTGAAACCACATTTTTCATGATTTTATTTTCTATACAGCTTTTTAAAGTATAAAAAAGTCGAATAATCGTACACCCTAGCTGTCTGCCTACCTCAACTCAATCTGTGTAACATATTTTTGTAAATTCCCAATTTGTTTAAATGCTTCTTATACATATACAGCTGTGTTCAATATAATAGTAGTGAAATTAAAATTTATATTGACGATATAAAATGAAAGCTGTGACTTTAATAATTTTATTTTAAAATAAAGCGAATACCATAACCACATAAAAATAAATTTCAAAGTTTACACAAACTTCAGGAAAGTAAATTAAATTTAAAATGTTCCCATCAGAATCTTCAAATTTAGGCACAATTTTTAGAAAATTTTTGAGTACACAGTTTTGTAGACCAGTCAATTTTAGAAGAACACTGTGCAAGTTAGAATTCGCTAAAGAATTTTCCTGGATTTTTTTCGTCAAGGTTGTTGAATGATTTCTTCCATACAACGCATGAAGAAAAATTAATTTTGTATGAAAAAAAATAACCAACATCTTGAAAAAAAAATTTTACAAACTCAGACGAAATTTTGAGGTACTTCTAACTTGCATATTAAAATTGCTAAAATTGAATAAGCTGTAAAACTGCGTACACAAAAGTTTTCTAACAACTCTGCCCAAAAATATTGAAGTTTTGATGTAAATTTTAAAAAGTTTAATTAACTTTCCTGGACTTTTTGTAAACTTTGAAATTTCTTTTTATGTGGTTATGGAATTCGCTATATTTTAAATGAAAATTATTAAAAACACAGCTTCTTTTGATTTCGTCGAACGATATCCAATTTTATTTCACTACTATTATATTGAACATAACTGTATATGTTTGAGCTTGTGCATGTGGGTTTGAAAATGGGTGTAGCAATGTCATGTTTGTAGTAAGCCGCGTCTGTATTTATCAGTTATTTGCATTTTACTACATTTAATGTAGATAAATAAAGTATTTCATTAGAATGTTTGCGATTTTTATTAACACAGTTAAATCTGAATTTTATAGATTAAAAATATGCATTTAATATATGTATTTTTAAGTTTGTTTGTTTATATTATACTAGATATAAATAACACTTGAATTTAACTTATATTTTTGTATCAGACAAATAATAAGTAAACGTACTTTTCAGTAAGTATGCGGGAAATTTTATATGCTTTGAAGAAGTCCAGTTCATCATATAGAGCCAAAAAAGTATCCTTGGCCTTTAAAAGACCTAACCACTCCTCACAAGAAGTTGGTTTGGCTTCCTTGGCCTAGGATAGCACATGACAAAATGAACAAGTATTAGTAACATAATGAACCGGTAAAGCCTCAGTATTTCCACAAACCTACAACCCAGTATTTTTACTTACTTACTTGCATAATTGCGCGACAGGTTTTAAACGACGTTAGCCATGGATGTGACAAATTTTTAAATCGTCTGAACACAGACATCGAACTGTTACAATTTTTTTGTATTTATATATATATATATATACAGTAAAAATGTTTTTTTCTAACAGTTGGCAACCCTTTTCATGATTATCATATTTTTTAATGTTGCAATTAAAGAAAAGACTACCACAGTTTGTCAAGCTCTTGATGAGTTGTGAATGGTGTTACCAATACATTGTATTTTTGAACAAGTGGCCACACTTTTTATAGGATGTATATGTATGTTATTTTTCATTAAGAGAAATCATTTGACATCTCAAATTTAAAAGTCGAGTTAAGTCCATCAGTAGTTCACTATTTTTCCCCATCTAAGAAATGTCCAACACGCATAAAAAAGTTTTCACTTCAAAAAAAAAATTTTTTTTTTTTGCTTAATTAGTCAATAACATCATTGTTGACTGACACTTACCACAATATTTGTTAAAATTAGTTCCAAATACGTTATGCAATAATTTTATTTGATAACACAATTCAACAACTCAATTTATTACGCTAAACAATGCCAACCAAAAGTTATTTCTCAACCATATATCCGACATGCGTGAAATAACATTTTCAACAATTCTATAGTTACCACAGCGAGACGTGGTACGAGTATACGAGTACAGTTAAAAATACCAAACAATTAAACCGCTACGCTGTGGAAATCCATAATCAAAAATATGGCTTAATTGATTTTGCATTGCCGTTAATTCGAGTTCGATTAACTCTTCAGGGGGCTTGCAGGTAAATACACACAGATATACATACACCCGTTTGCTTTTATTTTAAGTAATGAAATAAATAACAGAAATTAAACATATAAATGCACATAAGAGGAACAACCGCTAAGTAATTGTAACTGACATATTTTTTTATATTTTCATATCGCTGAAGTAGCGCGTGTGAAGGAGTGATAAGTTTACGTTGTGTTTATTTATTTACTAGGGCGGATCAAACAATTTTTTTTTCTTGCGCTTAGTACTTCTTTATTTATGATTTTGAGGGCGATTCGATTTTTAAATAAGTAATTCATCAAATAGGGTAGTTTCAAATAGAACTGTTAAATAATGATGATGGTTTGATTAATTACTTTCTTAAGAATCGATTTAATGATTGATTACCAATTACTTTTAATTTTTAATGACTATTTTCCAACTAATTAAAAAAATAATCAAAAAAATTATTTTTTACGATTATTAAAAAAGAGAAAAAAAAATTGTTTTGATTACTTTTTGATTATTTTAGATTTTTTCGGAATTTTTTTGGATTTTTTTGATTATTTTTGATTTTTTACGGTATTGTTGTAGAAGCACATAAAAATACACATCAACAATACTGAAAAAATCAAAAAAAATATATAAAAAAAAATTTGAAATAATCGAGAGTTCTCAAACAAAATTTTTTTGTTTAATATTTGCATTTTCCTTAAAAATAATTAAACTAAAAACCTGCATTTTTTTCTGTATTATAATGAAAATGGATTTAAAGAAATCGCATTCGACAATTTTTGTCAAACGCTATAATAATTATAATAGTAATATAATACTAACTTAGTACACCAATGCTTCAGCTTAATGCCAATGCGATTCAATAACAATTACAATACAAGCTCTAGAGGCATCAACTCACAACAGTGGCTTATCAAACGGCTCTCGTATGTGAGTATTTATATGCAAGAAAATGCATTAAAATGTGATTGATAGACGTTGTTGCTGTTGCGTTGAAGCTGTGTGTGGCTTTTTCATACTGTAAATATACAACAACAATTAAACACCTGTGTGCATTTGTGCGTGAAAGGGCCGAGTGTACTAGTTTTGATTTGGCGTGCAGTGTGAGAACTTTATTGATATTTGAAATTAAAAATATATAATTGATTAATGAAATGCTTCCAGCAATTGTAATTGTGCTTGGCTTAAATTTCTCACGATTTTTGAAATGGAAAAGAGGAAGAAGCTTGAAGGCATTACTAAGCTAAAAAAGTATAAAATTTAATATCTTCCCATAATATATTTTTAGGCGATAAATCGCGCTTATTAAATTTTTATACATATTAATTGAATACACATAATATTCAATGTATGTATATATATTTATATAAGTACATATGTATATGTGGGAATGTATCATTCAAAAGCAACATATTGTTTTGAGGCAGTAAAATATTTCTTTAATAAAAAAACAATTTCTTTAATAAAAGCAACTTTTAACGAAAATTTAATTCAATCGGAAAGCGAATTTAAAACCTCTTTTCCTTAAGAAATTCTTTGAGAAATATTAAACGCTGCTTTATTGATGTATATATGTATTAGTACAATGTTGCAAACAATTTTGATCCGATAACAAAAACACCTGCCACACGCCAATGAGCTAACAACAGATATAAGATATAGCCAACAAGCTTTTTCTGAGTGCTACTGTGAACAGCTAGCCTATATCTTGTGTGTGCGCGTTTCTTAGGCTACTCATCCAAAGCAAGCGGCAAGCAAGCATGACATGAGCATTATTAGTGCAACAACTCTTGCCACTTTAACTAGGCAGCAACAATCATAAAATCGTAGAAACGCATTAATGTTGCAAAGGCAAAACCAGCTAAGCATACGACACGAATCATATTTCGCTTTGAATTAAACGACTTGAAATGAGTTGAGCTGTGTTGAATTGGCTGGAGAATATGAAAATGCGCGCACATGCCACATGCTATTTGCCACAAAATACTAATATCGCCACAGGCCATTGACGCAAGTGCGTTGAGCAATGCCTTTTGTTGCAAGCACTTTCATTGTATGCATTGTTGGCTTAGTTGTTGCTAGCACTCGCTATTGTTGCACTGCATTCGCTGTGCATTCATTACTCGTATGAACAGTCATTATTTAAGCATCATGCGCATTCACTTGCCCCACAGACATTTATGCAGCAGCAGCAATGTATCAGCAGCTATTGCCATAGACGTCAACTTCCTGTCCGACTTAAAGGAAAACTATGTTTCACTGCTGCTGCTTGCCGGTCGTCATTGCTTACTACTGACGCTACTAAAATACGTTGCTTGTTGTTGTTGCCGTTGATAACTGACTACTGGCTGTCGGTTGTTGTTGAAGTAAGTAAGTTCACTTTGGTCTGCTGTGCAAATGCCATTTGGTGTTAAAATCAGTACGGAAGCTGCATTTTCTAGAGGCTATATCGATTCGATTTCAGTGAGTAGGGCAGGCAGGAAGTTACTTAAATCAAAGTTCGTGCCTCACAGGCTTAATGGCTAGTGAAAAGCGTGGTCTGTTGGAAAGTTGAAAGCTTGCAATAGATAAAAGCTGCAAATTTATAAATAACTTTTCTAGAGTTTTATTAAGGATGTGTGGATGGATAGATAAGTTGAAAAAATTAAATTCGTAATTTTTTTGGTACGCTCGGAATTGATTTTCAATTTTTCTGAAATTGACAGAAAAGTAAAACAAAATATTACAGAGGCATGCTTTGATATTTTCTCGAGAAACTATGTGCATTTTGCGTCAATCAAATTGGAAAAAAAAATGTTCCTCTAGGTACTAGGGCTCTTTAAATTATTCGTAGAGCTCGAATATTCAAATATTCGAAACTCTAATGGTCGATATTTTTGCTACTGAAAATCGAATGTTACTATTCGAATAACCGATAAGCTGCGAATATTCAATGGAGTACGATTATTCGAATACTTGTTATATTTTTAACGCTCGATCGTTGCTTTGGTTTGGAAGCACTAGTCACATTTAATAAATACTTTTTATATTTCAAAATGAGCGGATAAAAGATGAGTTGGGTCTCGGGATATTTTCAAAAGAGCTCGGATGGTATACAAGCCACGTGCTCTATTTGTGGTACGATTTTATGTTACCAGAACTTCAGTATACCCGTACCCACTCATCATAATTCAATCTTCAATATTCGTACACGTCTAAGTATTTATGTATTTTTCTAAGCACATGCATTTGTTAGTTAAAAAATAAAAAAAAGATATGTTGCAAAAATTGTTTTTTTTACTATTAAAAAATATGTACCCGGCTAGTATTCGAATAATCGAACAGAAACGAAGAATCGAACACAAACGAATATTCGAACAGCATCGAATACTCGACGCCGCACTATTATTCGAATATTGGTATTCGAATTTTGCTATTCGAATAGTGCCTAATTCGAATAGTTCGAGTATTCGAATATCAAGGGCCCTGCTAGGTACCTCACTTTAAATAAGTATATCTTTTTTTGATAAAGCAAAGTTTTGCAAACGTCCTAAGTTACAGGCTGTCCAGCAGTTAAAGTCTCATGAAGATTAATTTCTTAGTTCTCGAGATCCTTAAGTTCAAACAGATAAACAGACAGAGAACAATTCTAAAAGCGGTTCTGATGAACTCTACACCATTTCCTTCTCCACTCTCAGTATTCAATGTACAGGGACTGCTTTTCCAGAGTTTTATTATAGTATAGATGGTGTAAAATTATGGTATAAAATTGAAAAAGCTTTCTTTGTGCGAAAGGTTTGAAAGTCTTAGAACTTAGCGTAACATCAGTTGCATCGAGAATGTGACTAAACCATCAAAATCTCCTTTAATGCTTCTAATTAGACATAAACAATTAAACATTTTTTAGGTTACTTTCTAAACAGGCAAATTACATGAGCTTTTATACAGGGTGGCGCAAAAGTAATCCTCCTATCAGAAAATGCTATAAATTTTGCGATTGGCCCCTAAAGTTAGTTCTGTTTTGACATTTGTGTAGTAAACACATGCGAAATACACGTTAATAAAATGTTACGCTACACTGCTCCAGAACGCGGAATATTGCTGACTATTTATTTGACCAATAATCGGTCGGGGCCAAACGGTTACTGTGAATGGTGAGCGCTACAGAGCAATGATTAACGAGTTCTTTTTGCCGCAACTTGATGAATTGGGATTGGAAAACATGTGGTTCCAACAAAACGGTGCAACAGCACACACTGCACGTGCCACAACCGATATGCTGAACATCGGAAGCTTACTTTTGCGCCACCTTGTAGAGCTTTTTCACAACAACAAGCAAGCGCTGCTTAAATTTCCCAAAATATTCAAGAATAGCAACGAAAATGTAAACAATAATAACTATGTAAGTGAAAGAAGGGACAACTTGTAAATATTTTTAAGAGCTTTTGAAAATGAACATTGCAAAACTAAACGATCTGCCAACTCTATGCCATCTTTTTTAAGCCAAACTTTCACGAACAAAAGCTTTGAAAATGGCAGTTTCAATAATTTAAAACCGTGTCAAGATTTGTTTTTCTATAGCTTTAACTCTGAGCTATCTTATAAATAAAAGTGCCTGTGTGTCATTTATAGGCGTCCAAAGTACTCAATACATAATTTTGGAAAAGTGGGCGGTAAAACGCCGACATTTTTTGAGTTTTGTTTGTTCTTTATTAATGTCCAAAATTTATAGCCGATCTCTATGAAGTTTTCACGATAGGTTCAGAAGTTCGCTGGGTACGGCATAGGCTATATATAGTTTTCGAAAAGTGGGCGGTGCCACGCCCGCAGGCTATATACAATTTCAATTCGGCATAACTCTGAACTTATTTGGTCTAAGTCAATGATATTTGGATATATGTGTTCTTTAGTCCAGACTTACATAATTTTATAAAAGTGGGCGGTGCCACGCCCACATTTTTTGTGTTTAGTTTGTACTTCATTAATGTCCAAAGTTTATAGTCGATCTCTATGAAACTCTCAAGATATTTTCAGAAAAGCCCTCATGGTATATTAAGTAGCAATTCGGCATAGCTAGGAATTTATTTGGTTCAAGTTAATGATAGTTTATATATAGATATCTGTTCTATACATCAAAAAAACCCTGGCAGCAGAAGGCTGTACCAGGAGCAAATAAAAGTGAATTCGATATATCTTCGAAGTAATGGACATATCAGTACCAGCAGAGGAAATGGGAGAAGATGGGAAGTAGGAATAGAAATTTGAAATATTGGTGGTGTTGGAGAAAAATGAAGAAGATAAAGAAGACTAACGGTATATAGGATTGGGAGAAAAGCAAAAGCAGAAAGAAAAAGGAAGATACACGGATAAATGTAAAAGAAGATCCTATTGGGGACGAAAAAAGTACAATTTATTAAATGTAGTCAAGTCAAATTTTAAGCAGAACAACGTCTGCCGGGTCCGCTAGTAATGTTTCACTCCGTAAACTACTCACCGTTTTTTCTAGTTTGAATGACTTTGCTATTCTGCATGGGTAGCTGGGTGCCCATTTATAGAGGAAAAAAATAATATTTTATTGTAGCATAAACTCTGATATGTTTATAAATGTTGTTGTAAATATATTGCTGCAACTTTTAAGAAAATTACAAAAATTAATTAAGTTGACGTGTGGAAATGACGCCAGTAGCAATACGATACAAAATATGAGGAAAAAAATAATAATGGACACGTAAATTCATATGCCTTTATAACTAAAGTAGGTGTGATCCAAATATGCCTACTCACACATGTACATATGTATGTAAATAAATGAGAGCCTATGTAAGGATGTGAAATTCAATTATTATGCAACTTTTTTATAAAAAATATGTTAAACCCCACAGTAGGCTACTGCGCCTAAAAGCGGACTTCAATTTATGATGCACCTAAATGCAGGGTCTTGGTATGTACGTACAGTGTTACCACTTTGGTAGATTTGTACCAATAATGGTAGAAAAGCATTATTTGGTAGAAAGCATAAGTTAATAATAAATACTTTCCAATTATTGTTTTTGATTTTAATAGAAAAATTGAAAACGCTATACCCATAAACTGGTAGAGTACTATTTTGAAAACAGCCACTATTCCTCGTCACACAAATTCGTAAAGTTTTTGCCATTTCAGAAGTTCTTGCGTTGGGTGAGTTGACCAACCCATATTCGTGTTGTTTGAATGGCCTTTTCCTTAAGTTGTTGCTGTTATCTGCCATTAAGTGTACACGATTTTTACACATTCTATACATGTGTATATCATGTATGCTGGACTTTTATTTATTTATATTTTTCTTGCTATTTATACAATAAACATGTAAATGCAACCCCTGCTCCGGTTTCATAGTATTTAAATTTTTTTATTTTTATAGTGGGTTTAGATGTTTTTATCCAAAAATTTCAAAAGACACTGATTAACCTTATCATTATTTAAAATAAATATTCCATATTAAAGTATAAAGCTTGTTTCTTGAAATAACTGAAATATAGATACTGGTAGATTTTTTCCAAAATTGGTAAATTTCTATTAAATGAATGATGGTTCAATTTTTTTTTCACTGGTATCCCCGTATGTGTGTCAGATTTTGTACTTTCAAACCTATTATTAAAGAAAAAGTGTGAATAATTGCAAAATATGTTACCAAGCTATAAATTTTATTAAACTCATAGCCACTCAACATAGTGTATTAATTAATAGATGCGCATATTCATTTACAAAAATACATACATACTTCCTTATAAGCACATATACTACAAGGTTACTACACATATTTTTGAAAATATATCCTCAGTGCTTGCTTAAGTCACCAACGGTTTCCGTATATATATATATATATATATATATATATATATAATCTCTGCGTTGCATGTTTGCCTATCAGCAACACATGTTGCAACTACATGCATTAAGCCACACATACCCCAACTTACACAATGATTTTAAAGTGTTGAGGTGCTAGTCAGGGGCACGATATAGAAAACAAATTTGTTGGTCACCGCGACATTCTAGAGACGTTTCTACGATATATCTGCCAACGCTATATTGGGGTTTTTTAACTAAGTAAAAAGGGTTTCGTTCTCTTGATTATCATAAAAATCAATCAAAAAAACAAAACTTTTAATAATTAACTAAAATGATTATTAATAACTAAAAACAATAATAATTTTCATAAAAATTCAAAAAGTTACAAATTATTATTCTTGGCCTTGAGCTCGTTTCATGAATACTTGAAAATGTACAGGCCGTAAATCAACAAAAATTGTTGGTATAAAAAGGCAATAAAAATTATAAAAATAAATAATTCACATTCTGCAATGATAATGAAATAAAATTGTTTTGGTGACTTTTTAGTGGAATTTATTAATTTTCTTAGTGGTAGCGAAATTAGAGAGGTTACCAAGCTGATTCTAACAGCTGGTTTTCCTTTTACAGTAAAGAACCACCTACCCTTCATGCGCTCACTTGCACTTTCCACTAGCCATTGACAATGACCTCTAGCTCTGCAGGTAACGGAGACCTTACTACAATTACTAAATATCACTTACAAGTTCCATGATAATGAAGAAACCTTAAATGTCAGGCAAACTATTACAGCTACTTTAAAGTAGAGGGAAACTATTACAACTCCTTAAAAGTAGCTGCAACTTTAAAGTTGCATTTGAGTAACATGAGTTAATCGCCGCTACTATCATTTGCCATTCTCAAGTTTTGAAAAGTTAAAGGTTGGCTTTAGATATAAATTATGTCAAAGTAACCATTAGTAGTAGCACCTACGTCGCAGCGACTGGAAAGTCTTAAATAAAGTTTCCTGTCTTCGTTACTATTACTTGGGCTAGTTGGGACATTTGTCCATAAATAAATTAACACTTGCATATATTCCAAACATATTTAATTAATGAATTTTCGCCTTCAACCAAATGACCACACAACTTTCAGTTGTGAAAGTGTAGCCGTCGTCAACCAGGGAGGTGCACCACATATGCGATTATTGCCACCTACCATTATTCCAACAAATAAAAGTCGGAAAGTGTCTCAGTGGTGCCCTACAATGGCTTCATTAAGTAAATAACTAAATATGTATTAACTGCCACCACCGATATTACGGTAAATGTACTGCACTGCTCTGTGTGTGTATTGCACTGGCTTCATGGATCACATGCACATGTGGTGTGCTCGTTTTGGGTTTTTTTTTTTTCGTTTGGTAAAGCTGCTTGCAAACTTGCTCTACTCGTAGGCAAAAAGTTATTAATTTTCATCAATTTACCTTGATACGAGTAATGAATATGTGGCACTGAGTGGATGGAGCTCGAAAAGTGCAAATGTGGATTAAAGTTTGTGAAAAATGTTTATTTTTTTGTGGAAATATGATTCAGTGGAGTATTATACAAGCAGTAGGGTTGGGAAAAATTATTATTTTTAATTAATAAATGTAGATTTAAATTTAAATTAAGTAGCCTTATATTTGTTGTGTCAATTTCAAAACTTTTCGGAAATGCTAAATTTAGCATGCAGGCATATTTGATGTGTAAGAAAACGTGGGATGTAATTTACAATGTGGAGTAAACAAAATTCTATTTCTCAGCAGTTTAATGTTGAAAAAAGTATTAAAGGAAATTCTAAGTTAAGTAGATCGAAACATTTTTCTGGGCCAATCTCATTCTTAGTGAAAAAGAGAATAGAAGAGCACAGCCGGAGTGTCAAAAATCAACAGCAATCCATGATAAGCAATGCTAACTACCGCCAGGTGGCGGTACTTGCACAATTTATAGTAAAATGAATGGAAATATTAGTTTAACTTAGAGAAAAACAAGGGTTCTGATAGCCTAATGGTTAGCAGAGCGTGTCAAAATATCTCTAATGAAGAAATCTTGCGGCTTCCGAAGTGGATCTTCAAAAAAATGTGTGGCAGTTGTCTGTAAAATTTACTTGTCTTGTTGTCAAACCTTTTTTTTAATTAATAAAAAAAAATATTTTGAAAGTAAAAACAATAATAATTTTCCGAAAAACCAGGCCTGTTAATATTAATAGTAATTAGTAATCAATTAATTAGACGACTGTTTTAATTGGTAATCACTATTTTAATTGAGTTGATTTGATTTTCTGTTTTTCAGACAGGGTGGATATTAGATGTATATTGGAACGAGATGACTCCGATTAGAAAAAAACATAAAAAAGAATCAAAAAAATTTTAAAAATTAAAAATTTTAAAAAGTTGTTTGGATTACTTCTGATTCTTTTTTATATTTTTGATTTTTTCAGTATTGTGGATGTGAATATTTATGTGCTTCTACAACAATACTGAAAAAAGTCAAATATAATCAAACATAAAAATAAAAATCAAATCACAAGTAATCATCATTTTTTACGATTAATAAATAAAATTTAAAGTAATCAAAAGTAATTAAAAGAACTTTTTCTGATTATTTTTCATCATTCTTAATCATCGCAAAAATTCATGATTTTTATTGATTATTTATTTCATTAATCTCTAAATTATCATCAAAAATTTAAAGCAATTGGTAATCAATCATTAAATGGCTTCTTAAACAAAAAATTTATCAAACCGGTAATCATTACGATTAGTAATCATTATTTCAAAGCTCTACGCAAAACTATTACTCTTGGCCTCGAGCTCATTTACAGTCATGAATACTTTATAAATTTAAAATAAATTCTTGCTTAGATCTGTTATGGGAATACACATGTACATTTCCAGTAAATAACGCTATCAAATGGGCATACATACATAAAATATTTATAAGAACTTAAGTAATATCATACACAATGCAATTTTGTTTGAAGGAACAACGTCTGCAATTGAAAGGAATGTTAACTATGCATCGGCTACCAAGTCTACTACATAATATGCAAATGAATTTAAGGTCTCCAGAGAGCCAAGCATAGTTCAATGGAGAGTGACAATAACGAACAAAATAAAGGAAGAAGAACCTGTCCTCTGTAAAGCAGGCAGAGAAATACTTTGCAAGCCATATTTATGTAAATTCATTAGTTCTAGCATTTGCAACAAACCAAAACACCTACTTGCCACACATGCCACCCCTCAAGCTCTCAAATACTACGTATGCAGTAGCGCGTGCGTCGCTGGGGTGCAAGTGTGTTTGTTTCTTTGTATGGTTTGTCCAGTGGTATGTAAAAGTATGCGCTGGAGAATTCATTGGGGAACGCAGCATGAATAAATTTGATTTATGAACTGTCGCAAACTAGTTGAATATGCGTGTAGAAATTAGTTTACATAGAGTAGACAGAAGAAACTGGTTAAGGATTGGGGGAAAAGAAGATTTAGAGCGCATGAGAAATATGCTTACAAGAAAGGCAAAATAAAACAAGTAAGGGGTTTAAATGCGAGTGTCTCCGAACATTTTATACTCAGCTGTGAGTTTTAGCAATAATTTAAAAAAAATTTCTTACTTGATATATGCCTCGCCGGTATCAAATTTGTTCTAGTTATGGCTAGCCAAATGTTAGTATTAGTATTATTATTTATATTTTAAAGGCCTTTTAATCGAATTTTTGATATTATTATATATATCACTTTTGATTATTTGGAATTTCTTGATTAATATGATTAATGTAATTGAATGAGTATTTTTTAATTACTTTATT